>CM070512.1:54616600-54729948 GCA_036346375.1 Guadua angustifolia | reverse complement strand
TGCAGAGGCAAGATCAGACACCACACACTACTACGCGAGCCTTATATCAGGGCCTTGCGATCACAGGCGGTTTTCAAAACCGTCGTAATATCAGAACATCACGCGACGGTTATGTACTCAAACCGTCGATTGCCCATATCACTGAGCGGTTTTATATTACAGCCGTGCATGATGTAATAACTATCACGAGACGGTTTCAAAATATACCCGTGCATGATTGCTCTGATACTCATTACGAGCGGTTTGAAGTAAAACCGTCGTGATATCCTGACGGTTATATAACACAACCGTCTGTAATATCTGATAGTCATTACAGGCGGTTATATTTAGAAACCGTCTGTATTTTTGCATTACGGGCGTCGTAATATAAAACCGTCTGTGATAAAACCGTCCGAGGCCGTAAAAATAGAGCCTCGTTCCATCCACTTTGTTTGTAGGGTTTGGTTTCTATCCTAAGTGGCGGCTTTGAAGTGAGGCGATTTTTAAAAAGCCATTGATTTGAAGGGTGATATTAGATTCATTTGATTTTGGTGATCTAAGGTTAGTAATGAGTTCTCTAATTGCATGCATCAATTCAATATCTAGGTTGGTTAGGAGAGAATTAATTTAAAGATTGTTTGGTTAGATCTAGCTTAATTGTAGCTGGATCCATATGTTGTTTGTGATATTTGGTTAGTAATGTGTTTTAATTGCATTATATTCAACATCTAGCTTGATAAGGAAGGAATTTGTGATTTTTGTAGATCTAGCTTGTAGAACCATGTGTTGGTTGTTTGATCTATAAGGTTAGCTAGTAATGGTTCTATTTGCATAATATAATATTCGATCATGATGTAGCTAGCTAGCTTGTTAAGGATAGAATTTAAAGATTGTTTGTTTATACATGTGTAGCGTAGATGGATCGAAAAGCTGGATGTCTGTTGAGAACCGTCTGAGTCTTGAGTACCTTAATGGCGTCTCCACTTTCAAAAGAGCTGCGAGAGGAGGATATGTTTAATAAGGGGTGCAATTCATGTCATGTCCGTGCATTGATTGCGAAAATCTGAAGATGTTTGAAACTTCGGTATGATCGAAGCACACTTGATTGAAGGGGTTTCAAAAGGGCTATACATGTTGGACCGGTCATGGCGAAGAGCATAATATACAGGAAGCGACAAGTAGCATTAATATAAATCGACGATGTCAATGATATGTCGGATGATCATATCGATTGTGCTTCCGATGAGGACGAGTTGCACGATGACAATTTGGATCGAGATGCTCTGCGATGCGAAGAAACCTTGATGACGGGGAATATGGGCAGTTCGGGGCTTAATGGAGGACTCGGAGAAACCTTTGTTCGCGAGGGTGCAAGTTGAAATACACAAGGTTATCATCCGTGCTTCAACTACTCAAATTGAAGGCAAGCAACGGTTGGTCCGACAAAAGAGTTTCACTGGCTGAGCTATTCGTCTATTGGCGGACATGCTTCGAGAGAAGCGAGTTGCCGACAAGCACCTACAAAGTCAGCGGGTTCTTTGTCCCTTGGGAATGGAAGTAGAAAGAATCCATGCATGTCCAAGCGAGCGTATCTGTGCATAAAGAGTACACAAACTTGCATATATGTCCGTGTACAGCGCATCCGGTACAAGCGTAAGTTATTCAGATGATGATGGCGAGAGCATTGAGGTGAAAAAGGTGCTCTGCTAAGGTGGCATAGTATCTGCTGTAATTCCCGTTTGAAGCGTTTGTTTGCGAACCCAAAGGAGGCAAAAGCATTGCGTTGGCACTTTGAGGCGTAAGAATGATGGAATGCTAAGGCACCTGCTGATTCCATCCGGTGGAGAAACATCGCGAGGAGCTTTCAAGAATTCGGTGCGGATCCGAGAAATATAAGGGTTGGATTAGTCAGATGGAATGAATCCTTTCGGTAACATGAGCGGTAGGCATAGCACTTGGCCGTAAATCTCTGTATCTACAACCTTCCTCCTTGGTTGTGTATGAAGCGAAAGTACATTATGTTATGCATGCTTATCCAAGGACCGAAACAACACAGGGAGCGATATTGATGTGTACCTAGCTCCATTGGTGGAAGATCTAAAAACACTGTGGAGTTCTGGGGTACACGTATGGGATGCGTATACAAGCGAGAGAACTTTACTTTGCCTTGCTTGTTGTTACGCACCATAAATGATTACCACTGCCCTTGCTAACTTGCGGGGCAGTACAAAAGGAACCAAAGCACGCACTCCTTTGCTTAGATGATACCGAGAGTTTATGGCTGAATCACTCCATAAAACCGTGTACATGCGTCATAGTAGGTTCCCGGAGGAATCACCCATATCGCAAGATGAAGGAACTTTTCGACGGAAGGAGCGAAAATGGTCCAGCTCCAAGGCGTTTGGCGGGAGAGATGTTCATGACATTGTTAAGGATTTGGATGTTGCGTATGGAAAGGGGCGTAAATCAAGTACCCGTGAAAAGAGCATGTGGAAGAAGAGATCAATATGCGGGACCTACCTTCTTTGGGAGCACCTAGAAGTTTGCCCTTTGCATCGATGTCATGCACGAGAGAAGAATGTACGTGTGACGGCGTGATTGGTCTCTTACTCAACATTAAGGGTAAAACCAAGGATGGTATCAACGCATGGCTTGACTTGGTCGATATGGGCATAAGACACGAGTTAGCACCGAAAGAGGCTGATAAAGGCCGTGCGTACTTGGAACACCTTGTTATACTCTGTCAAAGGCGAAAAAAGAAGCGTGCGATGCTTGCATGGTGTGAAAGTTCCGTCCGGTTACTCCTCCAACATGAAGAGACTTGTTTAGTTGGAAGATTTGAAATTAATCGGCATGAAGTCTCATGATTGTCATGTCTTGATGACACAGATGCTCCTATCGCAATTAGAAGTATTTTGCGGTCAAGGTCCATGAGACAATCACTAGGCTCGTGTTATTTCTTTAACACAATCGCTCGAAGGTCATCGATCGAAGGACTAGATGCTCTGCAAGTGAGGTGGTGATGACTCTATGTAATCTTGAGATGTATTTCCTCCATCGTTTTTCGATATCATGGTCCATCTCATTGTTCACCTTGTGAGAGATAAAGATATGCGGGCGGTGTTCCTCGTAGCATGTACCCGTTCGAGAGGTACATGGGAATTCTCAAGTCTTACGTCTGGAATCGATCTCGTCGGGAGGGTAGCATTGTCGAAGGTTATGCAGTGAAGAGGCCGTCGAGTTCTGCGTCGATTACATGGCCCGAGTCGAACCAATAGGTGTGCCTCGATCTCGCCATGAGGAGGCTCCAGTATCGGGACCATCGGAAGAAAGCAATCACGCTGATTCGGTTGATTATGCTCGAGCCCATTTCACGGTTTTGCAACACATGGCTGTAGTGTCGCCTATATCGTCGAGCACAAGCAATGGCTAAGGCAAGAGAATCCGGCATGGCGAGTCTTGGATCACGAGGCAGCATAACCTTGAGTTCAACAAATGGTTGAAGGAATGACCTATCCTTTGGAGCTCGTCGGATGACACGGCGACATGGTTGGCAAAGGACCAACTTTTACGGTTGTCACATGGAAAGGATATGACTTAAATGGGTACGCATTTTACACGAGATCAGGATATGAAGAGCACAAATCGAACAGTGGTGTCCGCATAGATGCATTCAATAATACCCTTTGGGTTGACGAGGAGCTCCTACTATGGGTTCATAGAGGAGATATGGGAGCTCGACTCGTGCTTTTCAAGATTCCCTATTTGGTGCCATTGGGTCCACCTCCGGCGCGTGAAGGTCGGCGGGGAATGGCATCACTCTGTGGACCTCGAGCGTGTCGGATACCAAGGCGAACCATTCGTACTCGCTAACCAAGTTGTTCAAGTCTTCTATGTAACCAGGCCGTCCAACAAGAAGCGCCACGTAGTTCTTGAGGGAAAAAGGAGAATTGTCGGAGTTGAGAATGTAGTAGATGAGGAAGAGTACAATCAATTTGATGAGTTGCCACCTATCGGAAATGACATCTGGTCCCGGAAGAACAACATGAGGAAGCAAGCTACACACGCGTCGATCATCATGAAGGGCTAATTTTCATACAAAAGAATAAGCATGTGGTGGCGTAGTTATGAGAAGGGTGCATTGTCATCATGCTTACTAATTTTCATGTGTAATAATATTACATTAATGCTATTGTAAAGATAATCGACCCATCATGCTTTGTACATATGATTGTGATCATCTTTGTAAGTAGCTTGTGAAGCATCTGAATTATGTATATATGATTGTGATGATCTTTGTAAGTAGCTTGTGAAGCATCTGGATTGATGGAAAAGATGCAAGTATAAAGCACGTATTTATTCGTTAATATCAATATGATTCCAAATACATGATTCAAAGATGGCCATTCGGACATAATTGATGACAAGAACGAATCATGTCTACTTTGGCAATATGGAAATAATTGTATGTGATTGCTCTCAGATTTTAGGGTTTTAATTGAGTTAGAATCTCCACTTCAACCACGATGCAGATCTATATTACTGTTAAAGACAACTTTCCCGGAAGATACAACAAAGTAGCACGAGACAAGAGTCAAGCTGCCTGAACCGACAAGTGAATGTTAGTGAAGCGGTATATATCACGAGCGGTTCTTTAACATAACGATCCGTGATGTTATTTATCACGAGCGGTTCTATTATATAACCGTCCGTGATGTCACAACATCACAGACGGTTCTATTATATAACCGTCCGTGATGTCACCAACATCACAGACGGTTCTATTATATAACCGTCCGTGATGTCACGAACATCACGAGCGGTTCTATTATAGAACCGTCATGATATCTAAACATCCTGCAGCTGTTCTATTATAGAACCGTCTGTGATATCTCATCTGAACCGTTATATTATAGAACCGTCTGTGATGTGCTCTCCTCTATATATCTCCCTTGTGCAGATCTCATTCCTGTGTAGCGCCAAACCCTAAACCTTTGAGGCGTTTTGCCTCATGGCGGCCTCCCCTCGGCGTCCTCCCCTCCCGGTGTCCCCGGCCTCGGCGTCCTCCCCTCCCGCGTCCTCCCGCCTCGGCGTCCTCCCGGCGTCTCCGGCCTCGGCATCCTCCCCCTCTTGGCGTCCTCCCCTCCCGGCGTCCCCCGCCCTCGGCGTCCTCCCGGCCTCGGCGTCCTCCCCTCTCCGGCGTCCTCCCCGCCCTCGGCGTCCTCCCTTGGGCTTCAACCGTGAGTATTTACGGGGACTAGCCATCGAGCTAGAGGCGTTTCTCGATCTGGAGAGCCTTTGCTGGCCATTTGCTCTATTTTTGGTGTTGCTCTGCTAGTTAGTGAGTTACAGGACACTTTACATGATTATTCTCGGTCTTGCAAAGGGCGGTCGTCTGCGGCTTGGGGACCTTGCGTGTGGGCTTAATGTTGATGATGATTTAGGGGATGGAATAGACTAATTGTGACAACAAATCTTAGCGATCAATTTCACTTTCATATATATATATTTGATTAGTGTGAGTTGGCGATGATGTTTGTTTTACGGTTGTTTAGAGCCCGATGGCGATAACTAGTTAAAATGTGGTACTACATCTTGTGGTTGTTTAGAGCCCGAGAGCTTGATTGCTAGTTCGGCGGTGATGTCTGCTTTGTTTTACGGTTGTTTAGAGCCCGATGTGATGGCCAGTACATGTTCATATGTGAGTTAGTGAATATGCATATAAGATAACCAATTGAGTGGCTCTATTGCAAACTGTCTTTATATGCTTAGTTAGTGAATATGCATATAAGATAACCAATTGAGTAGATTTATACTTAACTTTGTCAAGTATTAAATCTGTTATTGAGATAAAGTTGTCACAATCTAGTCTATTACTTGTCCATTGTGGCGAGGAGGGCCTTTAAAGGCAACCCGACATCGAGAACATTCAAACAATCAATATGAGCTTTATGCTAATTGCTTTATTCGTATCTTGTACATGTTCATATGTGAGATCTGAGCTTCATTCTATTATTACATTAGCTGTCAAATGGTTGAATCCATATGTATTCTTCGCTTGTCTGCTGTGTGGATGTCCTAGTTTTAGGGGAGGTCTTTGCGAAATTTTTATTAAGTTAAGCAACCTCCTAGTTCGCTTCTTTTGCTAAAAGGCTAATAACAAGCCATTTAGGCTAGTTCTTTTAAAAGGCTAATAACAAGCCATGGTATCCACAAACTCATTCACTCTAATGTGATTTTATTTGTTCTTCACTTTTAGTTACTTTGAAACTATTTTAACTTGAAAGAAGATGTAGTCCTCTAATCCATCGTGCGAAGGACATGATGTGCCCTCAAAAGAAGAATCGACCCATGCGCAAGAGGACCAAACAAAAGGCCAGCAGACCGATATACCATTACGAGATCGATCCAAATGATGGGGCCCTAGAAAGCCAAAAAAGCGGCGAATGCATTTGAAGTATGTGTGGGATAGTAGCAGGAGCAGGTTCGATCACGCTATCTTCTGGAGGTTGGTGACTATTGAGGCTCGCAATGCCTTGCTAACGGAAATTCTTTCATCGTTCAACATTCGGAAGAATCCGCTCCCCTAGTGCGACGGTATGCCTTTGCTAAGCGGCGAGAAAGGCATGGAAGACCTTCAAGCATCGCTTTTACGTAGACTACGTCAAGAAGGATCTGGTTCCATACTCGAAGTATGGGTTCATTGATGAGGACACGTGGGGGCGTTTTGTTGGGATGAAGACCCACAGGCGAATTAAATGCGTCACGATGAAACAAACAAGGCCTTGCAAGCAAGAACACTCACCCCACAGACTCGGCCGCTGCGCGCTCACGCGGGAAGAGGCGCAATGGGGCGGGGAGGGCGAGGAGGTATCGCGCCATTTCCGCCGATCACGGATCAACGTGCGGAGGCGGCTAAGAGCGAGGCGAGTCGGATGCCGTCCTCATAGCCGTCTCCTTTGTAAACCCGCGGACGAGGAAATGCATAGCGCACAGTAATATATAATCGAACTACCAATTTTACGTAATTAGTCCATGACTTCATAAGTGAAATAACTTGTCCGGATCTTGCGAGTGGCGTTGAGTACACAATCGGCGATGGCTCTTTTCGCCGAGACGAGAGAAAGATGCGCATCCATAGCCTTGGGAAACAAGGAACACCACAGTCGTACAAGAGGCAAAGGGTTTTTGTTCCATGGAAAAGCTGGATTCCCAGACGACTTCCACATATACCGAAATAAGAAGAGAACTAGAGTCGGCGTGAGTCAAATCTTATAAAGAATTTGGAGGACAAGTTGAGAGAAGAGTTGAGAGAAGAGTTGAGGGAGAGGCGAGAAGAATTTCATGAAAGGATAAGAATCCTCGAGGAAAGGCTCACCAATCAAGAAAGAAATCTTGCACAAGCCCGAGTATGTCATAAATCATTGCTTGCGTGAAGCGGTGTGCATCCGTTCCTCCAAGTGACATAGATGAACATAGCGGGACTTATCCTGTATGTGACATTAAGGTGGCCACGCGGTGCAATCTCCAAGTGAGAATTAGCAATGGCACCGTTCCTCTGACGGCTGCTTGGGGCATGGCGTATCCATCCCCAAAGGGGTCCATGGTGCACGGTACCATCATAGCACCGGGTTTCACCAAGGTCAATGTGGACGGGGTGTTTGATAGTTTCAAAATTGTCGATCTCTGAAGCCGTAAGCAGCGAGATCATAAAACTTGGGGATGCCATTGGCACATTCATCCAATGGCCTAGCAGCGACATCTCCCTGGTCGCCCCTTCTGTCATGCAACAACCGCGACGATCTGATTCGCCTATTGTATCGCCGTCTGATCAGTTGGCTACCAAATCAGCAGTCGTAGAGCAGACTCCACTTGATGTACACAATGTTGACCTCTTTCTGCCCATTCCTCTCCGTGAAGGGTTCATACAAAACAAAAAGAAAGGCAAGGGCAAAAAGAAGAAAAAGCCGGCAAGAACAAGTTGACTATCCATCTGCTGAGTTGGCTAAACAATACAAGCTAGGAGAGCCGTTACTAACGAAAGGCAGCGTAACTTCACTTAGTATACCTTGCCAACAATTGCATAAGTGGTATCTCCAAGAAGCTGGAAAGCGAGGCGTGAGCATTACAACAAGTATCGGCGTTACTCGGTGGGGGCTTCTTCACGGTCGATTTTACGGACTTGTTCCATCTCTACAACCTCGGCGCCATCGGCGCGCACTCATAAGATCTGGACCTTGTAAGTGTGTGCTATCACGGTCTACATTCGTCTAATAGTGATAAATGTCCTCCAATATATATATAATCCGCCTTTGTATATATAGATACATGCAACAGAAGCGACAAAGAAGAAACTATCGATCGGTTTCCTCGACCCACATATAGTCTCAAAGCAAACAATGGATGATGATATAAACATGGTCGAGAAATACGTGATAGAGGCATTGCTAGCACAAAAGGATAAAGAATTCATACTTATACCCCATAACCCGGGTAAGTGCTACCACATGCTATACTTTGAGTGCATCTTTGCACACAACTCTGTTTTGTTCATTGTCCATTGTGATATACTGTGTAGGTATCCTTTGGGTTCTCATTGTAGTTGAACCGACCACAAACCGGGTTAAGTACCTTGATTCGGACGTGGCGGAAACCACGACTTGGTACCTATCGCAAAATTACTCACCGGTAATCACGTTTCCTCGTACATGGTCGTGTAAGTTGTTCGAGTTTATATTGCTATTGGAATGGCTTAGGCTAACCTTTTGCAATCTTGTAGAAGCGTTCAAACACGTGAAAGATTGGACTAAACTACAACATGATTTGAACTTTCCGGTATCCGCTATACACAACAATTCTATATCAAACCTCGTATTGGTGACTCTAGAACTAACCGTAGGTTTTATTTGCAGTGCCACCAGCAAGGTCCGGGAAATAACCTATGTGGATTTTATGTTTGCTACAACATGCAAACCATAAATAAGCTAAAGAAAGTAGCAATGAGATAAAAGCGCATTGAGTCGGGCCGATTTGAGCAACATTAGAGGAGAGTTTGTTTCTTCCTGCTCACCGAAGTAATACATAAAAAAGCGCGTTCCCATGACCTTATAAGTTCTGAGTTGTACAATTGTCAAATGGTATTCATTAATTGGAAAATATGTCAAAAACTTGCGGTTATTCTTGTTTATGCGATTCATTGTATTGTCACATGATATTATCCTTAATACATATTTGCTCATCTTGAATGCAACAACTTAACAATGTCTTGCTTGTTGGAACTAGATGTTTTCCTACACCCTCGTGAGAACCTCCATTATTTATGGGTTGTTGTTGAAATTTCCATCTACTTAGGTATTCTGCATCAATATTCTGAGAGACACGGCGATTATAGATGTTGTAATTGAATATCTGCACTTCCTATATGCATTGAGGCAGCAGTTTGTCCGATCAGGATAGACTTAAAATATAAACATTTGTAGCGCTTTTTCTCGTTGTTATGATAAAGTTGATGGAACTTCGACTAATAAATCAACCAGAAGGCCGGCGACATGGGAAGCGACGGCGTACGGTCTTCTCCATCGAACCGGTCACACTAGAGTGTGTGATTTGCTTCATGCCATCTGAAGTGGCTTTGCGCGAGGTCACCGTAGTGCCACGGTCGCGAGAAATAGCGAGACGGCATGCTCTTGTCTTGAGGTCACCGTCGTGCCACGGTGGGAGATCGAACATGGTACTTTGGTAAAAATTGTAGATGTACTTGATAGATTACTTTAGGTAGGGTAATTAAAGATTGAACAAATATGATTGCAAGTCGGGTCTTCCTTGCGGAAGGACTTTGGAACACCCAACTTGAATGGAGAAAGAGGCGGGAGGAAGCCGATGGGCGGTGAGTGCGGAAGAAGAAACTGCCTTGGTTATAGATAAAGTTTGTCTTCCGGCAACTAATCTGAGACTGATTCCATCAACATCAAACTCCTCAAGCCTGTGTACAAAGCCTTAAAGAGTTGTTGATGGAAATTCGGAACAACTTCTAATTCTGCTGATGTGTGGGAAAAAGGTCATCACAGCGGTTCTTATTTGAAGCCGCTCGTGATGAGTTCATATCACAGACGGTTATGATTTGAAACCGTCTGTGATGAGTTAATATCACAGACGGTTGTGATTTGAAACCGTCTGTGATATTAACTTATCACAGACGGTTTCAAATAATAACCGTCTGTGATAGTTTAATTTCACAGACGGTTGTGATTTGAAACCGTCTGTGATACTTAGTTATCACAGACGGTTTCAAATCATAACCGTCTGTGATAGTTTAATTCCACAGACGGTTGTATTAATAAACCGTCTGTGATATATATTTTCTCAGACGGGTAGAGAACCGTCTCTGATGAGCTCCTTCATCACAGACTTATTGTTACTGACGGTTCACAAAACCGTCTCTGATGACGTTTGCGAACCGTCTGTGATGATGTTTTCTGTAGTAGTGACACTTCAACGTCCATCGGAAACAAATTCTGTAGAGGAGGTATGCAAATTTAATCATGTGCATCTCCACTTCTATAGATGCCACGTGTCTATCTAGCTAAATCTCCACTCCACCTCACCAACAATGTCATTAATTGAAGGAGTGAGAAATCAAGGGTGGGGTGGAGTGAGAAATTAAATGAATGATTGAGATTGACAAGATGCACACATGACATCCATCGAAGTGGGGATGCATAGAGTTAAGTTTGCATACCTCCATGAAATTTTTTCCCCGTCCATCACTTTCTCGCTACGCTTATTCTCCGCCAGTCAATTATTAGTTTATTACCCATTTATCCACCTACGACAGACATTTCTTTCTCCCTTGGACTTTTTCTCGCCTACATATTCTATCGCTGCATACTGCCCCATCTTGACCATGTGGTCCATGTCTCATCTCTCGCTTTGCAACCAGGCACACTAGGGCGGTCGAGGCGCCACACCCGGATCTCATGCTGACGCTTCCTTAGCGTGGCCTCATATCCTTCGTCATGCCGCTGCCACTTCCGTTATCATCCACATCCTCGTCTAGGTTATCACTTAGTGTGCCCACCAAGCCTACCTCAGCCAGGTTCATGCCGCTTGCCCACCGCGGCTGTCGAAGCTTTAAGTACTATTCGAGCTCCAAACGAGTCGAACTCAAGTTTGATCCCGATCTCGCAAACTTCACTGAGCTGAGCTCAAATATTTTGTGAACCTAGTAAATTTACGAATCACTCGTTAGATATTACTGTATGTCAACTCTTACCAAGCTCGAGCTCGAGCATTTTTATTGTTAAAAAATGGTACATAGTGAATTGTTCATTGTTAACGAGCTTACTTGAGCCGAGCTCTAGCATACTTTAGCTTAGACCGAATCGAACTCGACTCTAGATTTAAATTTGGACCCCAACTGATGCCCGTTCGAGCTCGAGCCTCGTGAGGTGGGACTCAGCTCGTTTAAGTAGATCAGGTGGTAGAAGCAGTGCAGCACATGGGTGAAGGCATCGACGACGACATGGGATTTGCAGCTTTTTCGGTGGGTGAGCTGGGGTGGAGATGCAGGGAGGGCATGGCCTCCATTGATAGCCGCACAAAATGGTGGAAGTGTGTTTGGTTGTTTGTATCAATTGATACATGTACAAGATGGTTCAAGAAAAAATTATTCATGTGTTTAGTTGTTTGAATAGAATCATCCCATCCTGGATGGTAGATACAAATTTGAGGGATATTCTCTGTAGATATTGTATCATTCTATTCACTCAAAATAAGAAAACCAAATAGCACATAATCATCTTATCTTATTCAACGTCATCCTATCAACCAACTATGGGAATAAAGGGGGCAGGCGCGTGGCTTGGTCGCATTGGCGAAGCCAAGGCTAAGGCTAAGCTAGAATGGGCTGGCTGACGGGGACAGGCCGGGACGGCCCAAAAGAAGTAGGGAACGAAAATGGGGCCTAGAAAAAGTGAGAGAAGGTGGAGGTGGAAATGGCCTGGAATTGGCCCGAGACAGGGTGTTTTGGAAATTTTTCAGAATGCGAGGATTTAGGAAAAAGGAGAGAAGATTTCTGAGAAAAAAAACACGCGAAGCTCAGTAGAACAAAAAAAAAACTCAGAAATCAAAATAACATCTCGAAGGCGAACTCAATGACACTGTTGTGGTGGAGCATGTCAATCAGCATGACAATGTTGTGGTGGAGGTTGTCGATGGCGATCGTCATGTGTGAACCCATCCACTGTTGCTGCCAAGTTCGTTGCCCTGCATTCTCTTCTGCCGCTGCCGCTGCCGCTGCCTGGTTTTGACAAGTGCGCTGCGCTCCCCTGTATCTTGTTACATCTAAGTTCTGCGTTTGGCTTTGTTTGTGTGATGCATTCAGTTAAATCATGTACTTTAATTTACATGTGAGTTGTGACATTTGTGTGTTCCCATTCCAAGGATTGCTTCGATCCTCCGATCGTGTATGCAGCCATCCCCCAGTTGTACTGGGACTGGGAGTATATTGATTCGTGAATTCGTATAAGCTTGAGACATGTATGCCTACCTGTTGACATCTGCAGTATCTATTAGACTACTACTACAGGTAACAGTTGCTGCATTTTTTTTTACATAGATCGAAATGACCACCTTTTTTCTCTCTCTTTCCCATGAGCTTGTTTATCTATTGGAATGTAGTTAGAGTATGAATGTCACAGGAACTAAACAAATTTTTAAAGAAAACCTGTGAATTATTTGTGATGCTAACCCACCACATTGCAGAATTTCGATACTAGATCCCATCAAACAGTGGTGGAGCCAGAATTTTGATAAACCTCAGGAGAAGAACTAAGCGGCTAATCATAATATCAAAGACTTCTTGCTTACCATGTCAACAAAATAGATAATATTTAGCAATGCATCAATGTACTCCTTTGTCAGAATTGTGCTACTATTGCGGACCTACCGAAAAAAAACAACTCAGTGACCGTATCAATAGCTATTACTGTAATTCTGACAAACTTTAGGACAACGGTGCGTTCCAGTTTATGCTACAATGTTGGAACATTGAGATGAAGCTGTCAGAAACTCATGCAACTAGAACCCGGTGAAATGTCATTTTGCATTCATCATATATAATGTTGGCGTTAATTGGATACTAGTCATGTGTCCGTGCGTTACAACGGAAACTCAATTTGCGATAAAAAGTTTATTTGCAAAAAGCACTAACAGTGACAAAGGTGGGCAATTAAAGAGCAGTGGTAAAGGTGGATAATTTTAATGAGGTGGCGCGGGAAGAAACTCCTGCTTTATATAGTAGAGATTTAAAATCGCATACATATCTCAGTAGAAAAGCATGATTACCTGTTCCCATGAGGCCACAGCGTCGCAGAGACAAACCTTCAGCCTCTCTCGTTTTTGGATCTTTATGCAAATATCAGTGCAGATATCAGCTTGATTCGACTCATCAAATAGTATTAGTAACAAACATACATCAAACACATGCATGTTCTCGATCGATTGATTATACGCCACACGGAGTCGATCTGGTGATATTTGAAAAGATGATTAATTACTATATATCCGTAGTACGTACTGATCGATATTGAATTAATGTGACTATACATGGAAGCTAGCTAGCTAGCTTCTTAATTAGGGGCTGTTTGTTTTAGCTTTGGATTCTCTAAAAGCTGATTCTGGATTGTGGTTGTAGAGAAGCTGATTTTCTAAAAGCTGAAATCCAAAAACACATATGAAGTGGATTGTGGATTCTAGTGTATATGAGTGAGATGGATTGTGAGAATCGGATTCTAGAATTGGGTTGTTCATTTTTTATTCTGCTTTTGAGGCTAGAATCCAGAATTAAAAGCTAAAACAAACAGGTCTTTAGTATCGCTGATCAATTTATTAGAGGTTTTCTCACGTAGTATACAACAAGATACATCACGAGCAATGCATGCATGAATTGCCTCGTATTTCAGGTTAACTAGCCAATGCTACTTCGCACGAAATTTTATTCAACGGATATTTCTGCAAAAAAATTGGGTAATCTCAGTTTTCTTTTTTTAAAAAAAAAATGGTCTGCTAAAAGCCATCGACGAATCTTTGGATTGCTAGGAGCCGTCGGTGAATCTTTTTTTTAAAAGAAAAACACTGATGAATCTAAACATATTCTTAGTTTTTTTTTTGCATAATTACCACGTAATTTTGATTTTCTAATTTTTTTTAAAAATGGGTTGTTAGAAGCTATCAGCGAATCTTTGGATTGCTAGAGCTGTCAGTGATTCGGTGTTTTCTTAGAGAAAAATGTAGAGGGACCGACCTAAGTATATTTTCATTTTTTTTTTTGCGTAATTCCGGTTTATTGTGTGTTTTTTTTAAAATAGGTCGCTAAGACCCATTAGCGAATCTGTGGACTGTTATAAAAGGTCCGCAAATCTGCGGTTCCTGTTTTTGGGAGAAAACAAATGTAATTTTGTTTTTTTTTTGCGTAATTCTGATTTTGCTTTCTTAAAAAAATGTCGTTAGGACCTGTCGGCGAATCTATGAACCGCTATAAATCGTCAGTAAATTAGTTTTTTGTTTTTAGGAGAAAACCGCGGAGGGATATAAATGTAATCTTATTTGTATTTTGATTTTTTGTGTCAGGACCTGTTGGCGAACATATAGGCTGTTATAGACCTTCGACGAATCTGTGTTTTTTTTTAGAAAACCACAGCTAGCCAGAATAACACACTATGCTGCGTCGCGCATGACGATACAACGTGAAAAATCTGAGAAATTTAGTCGCATTTTCAGTTTTCGTATTTAAAAAAAATGAGTTAATAGGACCCATCGACGAATCCATATGTTGTTATAAACCTTCGACGTATCTGTGTTTTTTTAGAAAACTGCGGCTAGGACCCGTCAACGAATCTATGGGTTACTATAAACCTTCAACGAATCTGCGTTTTTTAGAAAACCGTGGCCGTTTTTTTACGTATTTCGGAAAATTTGGTCACATTTTCGGTTTTTGTATTTCATCGCCATCGCCGACGGACCAAACTAACCTTGCGTGCGCCTCCGCCGCCGCGGCGTTCTTGTGAGGCTCACGGTGATCGTCGATTGCGATGTACGTCGCGCCTTGGTTTCCGGTAATTATTTGTCACATATAGGTTCAATCACGATTTTTTAATAATACAATTTTTTTCAAAATTTCAAAAATATATTACGGAAAAAATTACATAAATATACCTCTTTATATTTAAATATCACCCAACCAACGGGCGATAGGAGGCCACATGGCACGATCAACGCGTTTTAAAGCGCGGGGGCAAGTAGACGTGGCACTTTTGCGATAGAGGTATATTTATGTAATTTTTTTCCGTGGTATATTTTTGAAATTTTGAAAAAAAATGTATTATTAAAAAAAAGTTTTTCAATCACGCATGTCCACATATTAGTTTCTTAATTTCAACTAGCAATAATAGCGGCACGCCACGCCGCTCAGAGAGTCGATAGGACCGGCATGAATCCATGGGTCGTTATAAACCTTCGATAAATCTGTGTTTTTTAGAAAACCGTGGCTAGAACCTATCGCTAATCTATGAACTACTATAAACCTTCAACAATCTATGAACCACTATAAACCGTCGCGGATCTGTGTTTTTTCTAGAAAATTGTGGTTGTTTTTTTACGTATTTCAAAAAATTTGGTCTTATTTTTGGTTTTCATATTTGTTTTAAAAAATAGGTCGTTAGGACCCGTCAGTGAATCTATGTGTTGCTATAAACCTTCAATGAATCTATGTTTTTTTTAGAAAACCGCGGTTACGACCCGTTGGCGAATCGATGGGTTGCTATAAATTCGCAACGAAGCTGTGTTTTTTCACTGTAGATGGGGAAAAAGTGATCTAACTTTTTTCAGGATCCGATTCACTAAAAAACAACCGAAGGCGAATCCATAGGTTGCTATAAACCTTCGATGAATCTGATTTTTTTTAACTGTAGAGGGGCATAAACTATTTTTTTCGGGGTCTGATTCGCTAAAAAGCACAAGGAGGATCTAAATGTAAACCGCAAGGGACCTAAACGTAATTTTGACAATTTTTCGGGTCTATTTTATTAAAAAACCGTCGAAAGGACCTAAACGCGATTTACATTTTTTTTGAAAGGACCTAAATGCGATTTCTGAATTTCCAAGGGGGCCTCGCTAGGGGGCTGACATGTGGCCCGCCTGGGAGGTCGGCAAACCCACCCGTTATAATATATAGTACTAGGTAGATAAGCGCACTACACTGCGTCGGTTGAATTTCGATAGCATGCGCTCGGAAAAATAAAGTTTTAGGACCCATACGCGAATATACGAAACTATAGGGTTCTTTCTGTAATACATGTTCGCAAAACCACTCACCGGTGGAAAATAGTTTAGAGAAAAAAGGGCGAAAAATTATTAGAGATGACAACCATCTTTTGTCGAGCCTAATACTCTACGTGTTCACCGAGTAATAATACATGTTTAAAAAAATATCAGAGATCGAGATGGAAAATCGATTTGGAGAAAAAGTGTAGAGATAGAGTTGCACACATATCTCTGATGATGAAAATATTTTTTCTGGGTAAAACGGAGAACCCAACCGCGAATACAAAAACTACGTTTTTTTTAAACGAGAAAATAAAGACGAATGACCCGTACGCGAATATACGAAACGATAGGGCCCTTTTTGCAAAACCACCGATCGAAGGGACTGGATGTAATTTTTTATTTTCGCAAAACCACCCACCGGTCAAAAATAGTCTAGAGGGAAAAGGGCAAAAAATTATTAGAGATGATAACCATCTTTTGTCGAACCTAATACTCTACGCGTTCACCAAGTAATAATACATGTTCGCAAAACCACCCACCGGCGAAAAATAGTCTAGAGGAAAAAGGGCGGAAAATTATTAGAGATGACAACCTCTTTTGTCGAGCCTAATACTCTACACGCTCATAGAGTAATAATACATGTTTAAAAAATATCGTAGATCGAGATGGAAAATCGAGTTGGGGAAAAAGTCTAGAGATAGAGCTGCACACATATCTTTGGTGACGAAAACATTTTTTCCTAGGAAAAACGGAGAACCCAACCGTGAATACAAAAACTACGAGTTTTTTTTGGAAACGAAAAAATAAAGGCGAACGATTCGCACGAGGATATCTTAAACGATAGGGCCCTTTTGCAAAATCACCGATCGAAGGGACTAGTTGCAATTTTTATTTCCATAAAACCACCCAGGCCAAAAATAGTCTAGAGGAAAAAAAGCGAAAAATTATTAGAGATGACAACCTTCTTTCATCGAGCCTAACGGTCACGCGTTCAGCGAGTAATAATACATGTCTTTGGGGAAAAAGTCTAGAGATAGAGACGACATATATCTCTCGGTGACGAAAATATTTTTTCCTAAAAACAGAGAAATGACCTAGACGTAAGGAGCAAGGGTCTTTGTTACGTTTTTGGACCTGTCCGCTATACTGAAAAATTAGAAAAGGGCTTGCTCGCGATTTGAACTTAACGGGAGGGTTTTTCCGTAAAGCAGCGTGCGGCGTATGTAATTTGTTTGCTGCTTGACGCGAAATTTTGATCGCTTGATATTTATGGGGAAAAGCTGTAGTCGACGCCGCTTTTTAGAAAAAACGCCAAAAAATAGTCTAGAGGAAAAGGACGAAAAATTATTAGAGATGGCAACCTTCTTTTATCGAACCTAATACTCTACGCGTCCACCGAGTAATAATACATGTTCGCAAAACCACCCACCGCTGGAAAATAGTCTAGAGGAAAAAGGCTAAAAATTATTAGAGATGACAACCTTCTTTTGTCGAGCCTAATACTCTACGCGTTCACTGAGTAATAATACATGTTTAAAAAAATATCAGAGATCGAGATGGAAAATCGAGTTGGGGAAAAAGTCTACAGATAGAGCTGCACACATATCTCTGGTGACGAAAACTTTTTTCCCGGGAAAAATGGAGAACACAACCGTGAATAAAAAACTACGGATTTTTTTTGAAACGGAAAAATAAAGGAAAATGACCCGTACGCGAATATACGAAATGGTAGAGCCCTTTTTGCAAAACCACCAATCGAAGGGCCTGGATGTAATTTTTTATTTTCGCAAAACCACCCACCGGTTAAAAATAGTCTAGAGGAAAAAGGGCGAAAAATTATTAGAGACGACAAACTTCTTTTGTCGAGCCTAACACTCTTCGCGAGTAATAATACATGTTTAAAAAAAATCAGAGATCGAGATGGAAAATCGAGCTAAGGAAAAAGTCTAGAGATAGAGCTGCACACATATCTCTGGTGACGAAAACATTTTTTCTGGGAAAAACGGAGAAAGGACCTAGACGTAAGGAGCAAGGGCCTGTTTGTTACGTTTTTGGACCTGTCTACTATCCTGAAAAATTAGAAAAGGGCTTATTCGCGATTGAACTTAACGGGAGGGTTTTTCTGTAAAACGGCGCGCCAGGGGCCCAAACGCGATGAAGGAAAAAAAAATCTTCCCTTCACAAAAAATCGCGAAGGACCTATTCGTAATCCACAGGGACCCATCCGTAATTCGAGAAACAGAGGGTTTTTTTCGCAAATGTGCGCAAGGTGACAGGTGGACCGGCTAGCTGGGCTTGAAATCTTCCGCCTATAAGGGTGTTAATACTAGATAATGACCCGCGCTATGCCGCGGCGTATGTAATTTGTTTGCTGCGTCACGCGAAATTTTGATCGCTTGATATTTATGGGGAAAATCAGATAATCCCGCACTCGCTTTTTTAAAAATGTGTCAAAAATAATCTAGAGGAAAAAGGGCGAAAAATTATTAGAGATGACAACCTTCTTTTGTCGAGCCTAATACTCTACGCGTTCACCGAGTAATAATACATGTTCGCAAAACCACCCACCGGTGAAAAATAGGCTAGAGGAAAAAGGGCAAAAAATTATTAGAGATGACAACCTTCTTTTGTCGAGCCTAATACTCTACGCGTTCACCGAGTAATAATACATGTCTAAAAAAATATCATAGATCGAGATGGAAAATCGAGTTGGGGAAAAAGTCAAGAGATAGAGCTGCACACATATCTCTGGTGACAAAAACTTTTTTTTCAGGAAAAACGGAGAACACAACCGTGAATAAAAAAACTACGGATTTTTTTTAGAAACGAAAAAATAAAGGCGAATGACCCGTACGCGAATATGAGCAAAAAAAGGGTGAAAAACTATTAGCGATGATAACCTTCTTTTGTCAAGCCTAATACTCTACGCGTTCACCGAGTAATAATACATGTTCGCAAAACCACTCACCGGTGAAAAATAGTCTAGAGGAAAAAGGGCGAAAAATTATTAGAGATGACAACCTTCTTTTATCGAGCCTACTACTCTACGCGTTCACCGAGTAATAATACATGTTTAAAAAAATATCAGAGATCGAGATGGAAAATCGAGTCGAGAAAAAAGTCTAGAGATAGAGCTGCACACATATCTCTGGTGACGAAAACTTTTTTTCCGGGAAAAACGGAGAACACAACCGTGAATAAAAAAACTATGGATTTTTTTTGGAAACGAAAAAATAAAGCCGAATGACCCGTACGCGAATATGCGAAACGGTAGGGCCCTTTTTGCAAAACCACCGATCGAAGGGATTGGATGTATTTTTTTATTTTCGCAAAACTACCCAGGTTAAAAATAGTCTAGTGGAAAAAGGGCGAAAAATTATTAGAGACAACAAACTTCTTTTGTCGAGTCTAACACTCTACGCGAGTAATAATACATGTTTAAAAAAATATCATAGATCGAGATAGAAAATCGAGCTGGGGAAAAAGTCTAGAGATAGAGTTGCACACATTTTTCTGGTGCTGAAAACATTTTTTTCGGGAAAAACGGAGAAAGGACCTAGACGTAAGGAGTAAGGGCCTGTTTGTTACGTTTTTGGATCTGTCCGCTATCCTGAAAAATTAGAAAAGGGCTTGTTCGCGATTTGAAATTAGCGGGAGGTTTTTTTGGTAAAACGGCGCGCCAGGGACCCAAACGCGATGAATGGGAAAAAATCTTCCCCTCACAAAAAATTGTGAAGGGCCTATTCAGTAATCCACAGGGCCTATCCGTAATTTGAAGAAAGCAGAAGGGCTTTTTTCAAGTGGCGACGGTGACATGTGGATGGGCTGGTGAGCGCTTTCTCCCGCGATGTAATAGGGTTGAAGAAACGGAGGGTTTTTTCGTGAAGTGGCGCACGGTGATGTGGATGGGTGGTGGCCGCTTTCTCCCAGCGTGTAATAGGGTTGATATATATATATATATATATATATATATATATATATATATATATATTCCAAGCGCGCGTACAGATGGAAACAAACTCTTGAATTGGGATGGGAGTGTTTGCGATGCACGTAACTTGCGGCCAGCAAACAAGCTAGCTAGAGAGTGGCTGGTAGAGAAGGAGGTGAGAGGTATAAAATAATTATTCTAAGGAGGATGCGTTGAATAGTACTACTGTATATATATATACACACGCTCATACATACACATATACTAACATATAAATATAAGTTATATATACACATATCCATATATATATATATTATATATGTCCACATATATGCACATATATACATATACATAGGCGCAACGTATCTCATGCACAGTGTCCTCCGATGTATACACCGTGCATACCAACTAAAAAAAGTCACGAAAAATTCTAAAAAATATTGTAGATGTACTTCATAGATTACTCTACCTATGTATAAAGTTTCAAGATCAAATTCATTATATATCGAGAGTTACAAAAAGAAAATTCTGACAAGTTTAAAGAATTTAAACTCGTTAGAATTTTCTTTTTATAACTTGACACATAATGAATTTGAATCTAATTTATACATAGTAGTAATCTATAAGTACATTGATTTTTTTTTTGTGCACGTGTGTACACGGGAGGGCCTGTGTACAACGTATCCTGTGCACACAGCCTCCCATGTGCACACCGTGCACACCAACTAAAAAAAGTCACGAAAAATTCTGAAAAAAATTGTAGATGTACTTCATAGATTACTCTACCTATGTATAAAGTTTCAAGATCAAATTCATTATATATCAAGAGTAACAAAAAAGAGAAAATTCTGACAAGTTTAAAGAATTTAAACTCGTTAGAATTTTCTCTTTTGTATAACTCTTGATACATATACATATACATATATATATATATATGCACACATATACTAATATATAAATATGAGCCGGTGGCGTCTGTCGATTCTCTTTCTACTCCTCTTTAAGGAAAACATAGGATATATAGGCTATAGATCAGCTCTCTCACCTCTCACAAATAAAATTAAAAAAAACCGTATTTCTCTCTCCTCCCACCTGTCCACCAAAAGCCCCCTCCGGCTGAACCATTTTCCACTTCTCTCTCCTCATGACAACTTAAAAATGTAATTTTATTTTTCTAAATGCGAACCATGATTTGATTATTTAGTACAGAAATATGTTTTTACTGTAACGCACCTACATTTGACTGGTATATATGTTCGGTTTATGGTGTGCATGATGGTTCAATTAAACTGTATGTGCATCACTTAGCACATACATCCCATCTGCATCTGCGACAACATTGCAATGCGAACCGCAAGGAACGTACGGAGAACTTACACTGCACCTAACGAGTTGCAATAATGCAGCAGTGATGTGCGCGCGTGCATATGCCGGCTCCACGTGGCAATAATGCAGTTTTGCCGCCTCAAGCTAGGCCACGACAGCAACCACACAATCCTATCCTATGTAACGATCGATCTGGTTCTTGTTAACTGGGTGGCAAATTGTGCGGTCTAAAACATAGATCAGCTTCCAAATCAGTAGACGATGTCGCAACGGATCGGAGCTGTGGTCGACTCCAAAGTAATGCTAGCTCATCCATTCGACCAGAGCATCAGCTGAGCAGGTAGAAATTACTGGCCTGTAAGGACTGACTAGACTGTACATGCATGTCTAATGGTGAAATTAAGGCGCTCTCCTAGTTCATGACGTTACTGTTGCGAAGAGACAAGAACAGTTGGATGATCTCATCCATCTCTTGATGAAGCAAACAACTACTCAAGCAACCGACGCAAGAAATAACCGATTCTTATCAACTAACCAGTGTCTTTACAACCTCTCCCTCTATGTAATCCGAATGGGTGCATTACCACCTATTCACTTTGTATATAATCCTTTGATCATGAATGGAATAGTACACAAGTGTTCATACATCAATTGTTCTTTAACTTTCTAATCTAAACACGTTATCAGCACGTAGATTCTTCACTGAGTTTTAACAGAAGAAAAAATGAAGAACAACACGGCGACTATTACAGTAAGAAGAACAAAAATGCCGATACTCACAATCAACCGCGTTGTCTCCATCCTCCTCGACGAGGTCATCCGTGAGATTCGTCGCACCATGCGTCGTGGGTTCTTGGATCATCACCGTCTTCGCGTGGTGATGCGCCGTGCCTTGATCAATCCCCGAGCCACTGGCGCTTGGGTTCCTCGACACGGTGGCCTCCCTCGTCGTCGACGCGCATGGGTTGGCCCCTCTTGAGCAAGCCCGACCATGGTTGATCTCTTCGCCACCGTGGCCGCCTCGCGGCTGCCCTCGCCCACACCAGTTGATGAAGCCGCCCCGCAACGATGGAGGCCCCCGACCCCACCCGGCTTCACCTTGCGCCCCACCATGGTGGCAAGGTCAGGGGCACCGCCCTTCTTCACCGGCAACGACATCTCCGCCCATTCAATCGGCTTCGGAGGCGGTGGCAGTGGGTTCTACTCCTCCCCAGATGAGGGGGAGGACCCCCACCACTGAGCGCCGCAAGAAGAGGGGAAGGGGGAACACCGCCACGGTCGAAAAGCTCCAGATCCATGCGCTGGCGACGGCGGTGGATCTCCAGGGCTAGTGATGGCAGCGAATCGGACGAGATGGTGGTAGATCAGGGCATGGCAATGGCGGCGGATGTGTGTTAAGCAATGGCAGCGGCGACAAAAATGGGAGACGGTTAGGGTTTTGCAAACCCTAATTTTTCTCCCTGTTTTTATGTTGCAGCCGTCAAGACAGCCAGATGGGCCGTTTCGCAACCCGGCCCACGCTATGCCTGGCCGCCACAAGACGCCGCACGATCGCGACAAACGCAGTGGGCCATTTCGCCAGCCCGAGCCCACGCTCAAAATCCTCAGACCCCAAACAGCCACCACAGCCAAAGCAGTGGCGGGCCACCATCACCAGATTATCTATTTATTTATTTATTTCAGATTTATGCATTTTAGTCCCTCGATTTTATAGTATTTGCATTATGTTGTTTATCGCTGGTGTGTCTTTATATTTTTAAGACCACGTATTATTTGTAATTTGTAAATATATATGTGTGTTTGTGTATATACTTATGCATATGTATATATTTTGTATGTTATTAATTTTGCAACTTAACAAATTGCATTTTAATAACTTTAAAATTCTCACAATTAAGTACCACTTAATTGTCCAGGATTTTAAGCAAAATTTAAAAACATGTTTTACATTATTTTTGAGAATAAAACACAAGGTGATGGAGACTAGGGCACTGGCTGCGTCTTATTCAGTTTTCTGAATATTTCTACCTTGAGACCATGCCTTTTTGAGCAGCAATGTAAATTGCCCATCAGTATGAGGTCTACATCATGTTTCAACTTGATGATTACCTATAAAGTGTTATCTCAAAATAATAATTTTGGATATAAGGTCTACTCCATTTATGGAGATTACCTTAAATATATGGTCTACTCCATTTATGGAGATTACCTTAATTTATGGAGATTACCTTAATTATATGGTCTACTCCAACCATCCAAAACATAAGATATGATTTAAAATTTGCACTTAAATATTACAACACCACCATTAAGGTTTTTAAAATTTACCAATATTTGGTGAATTAATAAAATCGATGGTTATGCCATGTCGGAAATGCAAAAAGAGTTTGAAGAACTCGCCCTTGATGGGAGCAATTATCCTTCATGGGCATCTGATATCAAAATTAGTTTTGCATCTCGAGGGATTTCAAATGTGATAAATGAACCAGTTGAAGGGGGCCATCCGGTCCTTGATCAAATGAAGTACACTGCCTTACTTTTGTTATGCACTTCTATCCATAAAGATCTCAAGAAAGAGTATATTTTGAAAGAAAATCCTCGTGTTCTGTGGGTTGCTCTTAAAGATCGTTATGAACAAAGAAAAGGAAATTATCTATCACGATGCACAACATGATTGGAATCATCTACGCTTACAAGATTTTAAATCGTGGCTGAATATAATCATCTTTGTTCATAACATCCGTAGTAGGTTGAAGTTTTGTGAAAAAGAACCGACGGATGCGTAAAAGATAGAGAAAACTCTATCTACTATGCTTCCAATGACGAGGTATTGTGCAATCAATACCGAAAAGAAAAATATCGGTTTATTCCTAGCTTATTCATACATTATCTCAAGTGAAAAGAATGATGAACTTCTTGTTAAGAATCATAAGTTGCGCCCAATTGGTTCAGCACCTTTGCCCGAGGTTCATAATGTTCTGAATAATGCTCCGAATAAAAAAAATTCAATGGATCTCCATCTGGTAATCCAAAGAACCCCCTGGTAGACGCAAATTCAACAAGAACCGCAGACACCGTGCTAACAAGAAGGCACGTGGCAATGCACAACCGACCTATGACAATAAAAGACTTTGTCATAAGTGTGGTTGTAACACGCATTTTGCCGCGACTTGTCGTACTCCAAAACACTTGGTTGATCTTTATCAGAAATCTTTCCGTGATGGCAAACAGAAGGCACCAAGATATAAAGCACACTTCAATCTTACTACTGAGACATCAAAGGAGGCTGGTTGTTCGTCTTCGGTTCCCAATGAATCGCCAAACAATGAAGCCCTTACTCAGCAAGTGGACCTTCCTGCAACGGACGATATGCTCATTGAGTACACCTCGGGTGACATGTATGGAGATTTAGCTTGAGCTCGCTCATGGCTGAGCTTCAGAAGGTATGAAACAATTGGAGGCTCAAAAGGCTCAGCTGGACAAACTCGAGCCGACACGAGCGGCGCCACCGAGCCCCCTGCGCGCTGGCTGCCTTGGCAAGACGCAAGACGCTTAGGTTCGGCACTAATCGGTCGAGGGTCCGACGGTCTTCCGTTCTTCCCCCACACCGGCCAAAATGTCGCTGCAGCAGCAATGCTACTCCGCGGCATCCCCGAGCCAGAAGACTCGGGGGCCAACGCCAGCACCGAACCTCCGGGGATGGTAGGCGTCTTTGCCGTCACGAGACATGCAAGGCTCCGGCCTCCCCATCTACCTCGCGGACTAGGCTCGAGCTTGGCTCGAGTACCTGCCTGTGAACACAATCAGGAGCTGGGCCGACCTGAAGAACCTCTTTGTCGGCAACTTCCAGGGCACTTACAAGCGCCCTGGGAACTCCTGGGACTTGACGGGGTGCAAGCAGCAGCCCGGGGAGTCTCTCCGGGACTATATCCGGCGCTTCTCCCAGCAATGGAACGAGCTCCCCGACATTTGCGACGCCGACGTCGTCGGGGCATTCATCTACGGCACTACCTCCAAAGCTCTGGTCCACAAGGTAGGCTGCGCCAAGCCCAGGACCACCAAGGAGCTCCTGGACATCGCCACCAATCACGCCTCCGGCGAGGAGGCTGTGGGGGCCATCTTCGACAATGGGAAGGCCAAGCGGGACTCCGGTCCCGACGCCGCTGCCCTCTCTGACCGTTCCCACAAACGGAAGCGAAAGGGGAAGCAAGGCCACGAAGGCCATGTGGTCGCCGCCGCCGATCGCATACGCCAAGCAAAGCGAGCACGGCAGTGCCGACCACCGGCGGTGATGGACAGCCCGTGTCCGCATCACGGGTATCCCGTCAAGCACAAGTACAGGGACTGCGAGACCCTGATGTGCTTCATTTCTGGAGCCCCCACGCGGGCCAAAGGGAAAAAATGCGAATCAGCACCAGATGACGAGGAAAAGAAGGCGGACAACGAGTTCCCAGAACCCGACGGCTGCCTCATGATCTTTGGCGGACCGGCATGCTACGCCGACAAGCGGCGGCTCAAGCTCGCCTTCCGGGAGGTCCACACGGCGGCCCCCGTCGTGCCCAAGTACCTCCGGTGGTCGGAGTCACCGATCACCTTTGATCGAACCGACCACCCCGACCACGTCCCACACCCGGGGAGATACCCCCTGGTCGTGGCCCCCGTTGTGGGGCCAAAGCGCCTGTCTAAGGTGCTCATGGACGGCGGCAGTAGCCTCAACATCCTGTATGTTGAGACTTTCGACACCATGGGAATCCCTCGCTCGCGTCTTTGACCGAGCAAGGCGCCCTTCCACGGCGTCGTCCCTGGCCAGCAGGCCTATCCACTCGGGCAGATCGATCTGCCCGTTACCTTCGGGAGCCCGGACAACTTCCGCACCGAAACCCTCATCTTTGAGGTCGTGGGGTTTCCTGGCTCCTACCATGCCATCATGAGGAGGCCATGCTATGCCAAGTTCATGGCGGTCCCCAACTACACCTACCTCAAGATGAAGATGCCGGGGCCACGGGGAGTAATCACCGTGGCCGCGTCCTTTCAACTCGCCTACAACTGCGAGCAGAGCAGTTGCCAGCTAGCGTCGACGCTCATCGCGTCCGCCGAGCTCGAAAACCTCTGGAGGGAAACCTTCGAGTCTGCCCCCGACTCCAGCAAGTTGGGGCGAGGATCTTTCAAGTCCGCCGAGGATACGAAGGAGGTCACGGTCGATCCCGAGGATCTGGCCAAGGCCATGCAGGTCAGAGCCACGCTCCCCGCCAAATAGGAAAGCGCGCTCGTCGACTTCCTCCGCGCCAATCGAGATGTCTTCGTATGGAAACCCTCCGACATGCCAGGCATCCCAAGGGAGGTCGCCGAGCACTCCTTGAACATCCGACCTGGCTCAAGGCCGATCACCCAACGCTTGCATCACTTCGATGGGGAGAGGCGCAAGATCATAGGAGGGGAGATCGCCAAGCTTTTGGCCGCAGGGTTTATAAAGGAGGTACGCCACCCCGAGTGGCTAACCAACCCTGTCCTTGTAAAAAAGAAGTCCGGGCAATGGAGAATATGTGTTAACTACACGGGCCTGAACAAGGCGTGTCCCAAGGACCCTTTTCCATTGCCTCGCATCGACCAAGTTGTCGACTCCACCGCAGGGTGCGAATCCCTGTCCTTTCTGGACGCCTAATTAGGCTACCACCAGATAGCAATGAAAGAGTCCGACCAGCTCGCGACTTCTTTCATCACTCTATTCGGCTCATTTTGTTACGTAACGATGCCATTTGGTCTAAAGAACGCGGGTGCTACATAACATCGATGTATGCAAACGTGTTTTAGCGACCAAATCGGCCGTAACATCGAGGCGTACGTCGACGACATCGTCGTCAAAACTAAGAAGGACGACGACCTCGTTGCCGACTTGGGAGAGACTTTTGCGAGCCTTCGGAGGTTTCGTATAAAGCTTAACCCCGAGAAATGCGTCTTGGGGGTCCCCAAGGGAAAGCTGCTCGGCTTCATCATCTCCGAGTGCGGTATCAAAGCCAATCGGGAGAAGATCTCCGCGATCATGAAGAGGCCCGATCAGCGACCTGAAAGGAGTCCAGAAGCTGACAGGATGCCTTACAGCCTTTAGCCGTTTCGTGTCTCACCTCGGCGAGCGCGGAATGCCGCTCTACAAGCTGCTCAACAAGTCCGATCATTTCACCGACGCAGAAGCCGTGAAGCCCTCAACCGTGAAGGCATTCGACCTCGGCTCGGTCTTTGGTCGCCTCGGCGCTAGAGGAACCGCTCCTCCTTTACATCGTCGCCACGACCCAGGTCGTTAGCGCGGCGCTTGTTGTGGAGCGAGCCGAAGAAGGCCACGTGCTCAAGGTACAACGGCCGGTGTACTTCATTGGCGAAGTACTCTCCGAGTCCAAGGCTTGATACCAACAGGTGCAGAAGCTGCTCTATGCGGTGCTCATCGCGAAGAGGAAGCTAGTCCACTACTTCGACCGGCACCCCGTCTCCGTAGTGACCACCTGGCCACTCGGCGAGATCGTCCGCAACTGCGACGCTTCTGGAAGGATCGCCAAATGGGCGCTTGAGCTTAACGGCCATGACATATCGTACGTCCCCCAGACGGCGATCAAGTCACAGGTCTTGGCCGATTTCATTGCCGAATGGACTGAAGCCCAGGCGCCACCGGTGCTTGAAGACCCCGAGTACTGGACGATGTACTTTGACGGGTCCTACACCAAGAACGGAGGCGGTCTGGGTCGTCCTTGTTTCCCCGCTTTGGAAACAAGCTCGATCGCCATCCGGTTACATTCGACGCAACCAACAACGTCGCCGAGTACGAAGCCCTCGTCAACGGTCTCCGGATCGCTGCCGACCTCGGCGCGCACCGACTCTACGTGCACGGCGACTCCAAGCTCATCGTCGACCAAGTCATGAAGGCCTCGGAACCTCGTGGCGCTTTGCATGGCAACAGACACGGAGGTATGCAAACTCGAGGAAAGATTCAAGGGTTTCGAGCTTCACCATAGCTACCGACGCTACAACGGTGAGGCCGACTACCTGGCTAATCTTGCCTCCAGCAAGGGACCGATCCCGCCTGGGATCTTCGTCTCCGACCTCCACAAACCTTCTGTCTGACTGGACTCGCCAACCGAACAGTCGACCGACACTCCGGGCGCATCCGCTCCGACTGCCGGACAGTCGGACACGGGACCTTTCGGGTCGGGCCACGGTGTGCTGGTTGCCGACTCCAACTGGAGGAAGCCTTTCATCGACCAGTTAACTGACGGATCGCTCCCCGCTGACCCAACCGAGGCCCGGCGCCTCGCTCGATGGGTGCCCACGTCTCGGCCGAGCTGAGTTCCAAATAGGAACTCGAGCTCGTCACCTTCCTCCGCGCCAACAAAGACATATTTGCTTGGGAGCCGGTAGACATGCCGGGTGTCCCGAGGGAGGTAGTAGAGCACAGACATTGTGTGCTGACCGACCGACCCGTCTTGCCCGAAGTTGCGGCGCTTTTCTCGAGAAGGTCGCCATAATCAAGGAGAATCTTGACAAATTGTTGAAGGCCGGCCGGTCGTGAGATCGATTACTCGAATGGTCGCCAATCCGTCATCGCGCGAGAAAAGGCGGAAGTGGAGGATGTCGTGGATCACACGGGTTGAACTCGGCATGCCCGGCGACAACTTCCTCTCCCCGCATCGACCGGATCATCGACTCCACGGCGAATGCCAAGCTGCTAAGCTTCCTGGATGCCTACTCTGGGTACCACCAGATCAAGCTGGCGGTTGACGACAAGAGCAAGACGTCGTTCATCACACCGTTCGGGACCAACTGCTACACGACCATGTCGTTCGGTCTCCATAACGCCGGTGCGACCTTCCAGTGCCTGATGACCAAGACGTTCGAGCCTCAGATCGGCCGCAACCTCGAGGTCTACGTGGACGACATCATCGTCAAGAGCTCCGCCGAGGCCGACCACGTTCAAGACCTTGAGGAGACTTTCGCCAACCTGAACAAGCACAAGATCAAGCTTAATCCGGAGAAATGCGTGTTTGGCGCGCTCAGGAAGGTGCTTTCGGCTACATGATCGGGGACTCGAGTCAGCCCGAACCCGAGAAGATCGAGGCAATAGAAGATGGCTCCCGAGTTGGTAAAGGCGGTGCAATGCCTCACCGGCCGCATGGTGCCCTCGGGTTCATCTCGAGGCTCGGCAGTCGGGTGCCTTTCTTCAAGGCCTTGCGCGCAACACGAGGCTTTGAGTGGATGCCCGAGGCTCGGCCCTCCGACGAGTTGAAGGTATACATCAACCCCACCCTTACTTACGACCCAGCACCAGCGAGAAGTTGTCGCTCTACCTCGCTGCCACCGCCTGTGCCATTAGTCTTGTCTTGGTGGCGGCGGGATGCTGGCGAAGACTCGATCTACTACGTCGTGAAAGTTCTCCACGGGCCAAAGGAGCGCTACCCTCAGGTCCAGAAGTTACTGTACGCCCTCCTCATGGCTTCGCGCAAGCTCCGGCATTATTTCCAGGCTCACTCCGTGGTCATCCCGAGCAACTTTCCGCTCGGGGAGATCTTGAGGAATCCAGAGGCTAGAGGTCGCATCGCCAAGTGGGCCATGGAGTTGGCCGTCTTCGACCTCCATTTCGTGGCGCGCACGGCCATAAAGTCGCAGGTGCTTGCTGACTTCGTGGTCGAGCATACCTCGCAGTCGGCTCCCGAGGTCGAGGAAGAGAAGCCTTGGGTCATGTACTTCGACGGTTCAAGATCCTTCAAATGCTCGGGGGCTGAGATCCTCATTCTCACCCCGCAGGGCAACAGTCGAGGTATGTGGTTCGTTTGGATTCAATGACAAATAATGCAGCAATCTGAAAGCTCTTCTGGCGGGCTCCGAGCTTGCAAAGGCGCTGGTGTTCGCCGTTGGTCGTCAAGAGTGATTCACAGCTCGTCGTCAACCAGATCAACAAGGGCTACCAGTGCTCGGAGGATTCCATGGCCAAGTACCTCGCCGAGGCGCGCAAGATGGAGAAGTGGTTCCAGAACCTGGAGATCACGCACGTGGTGCGGAAGGACAACTCCGAGACAGATTTCCTCTCCAAGCTCGGGTCGTCTGACGATGAAGTTCCTCCAGATGTGATCCTGGAGACCCTAGCATCGCCCTCAATCTCCGACCAAGGGACCTCGGTCGCCTTCATCGAAGGTATTCCCTCGTGGGTCGAGCCGATCCACAATTTCCTAGCGATGGGAGAGCTTCCGACCGATCCCACAGAGAGGAGCAGGGTCAAGCGCCGAGCAAGCTCGTACAGGCTCGTGGACGGCAAGCTTTATCGTCGGAATATGTCAGGCATCCTGACGAAGTGCGTTACCACAGAGGAGGGTAAGTACCTGCTAAACAACATTCATTCAGGCCTTTGTGGGGCACATTCTTCTTTCAGGACCATGGTCAGAAAAGCTTTCCGCATGGGATTCTACTGGCCGACGGCACTCCAGGACGCTCGTAACATCGTCCGCTCCTACCGAGCCTGCCAGTTCCATGCCCAGAAGTCGCATCAGCCTGCCTACGCGCTCCAGACCATCCCACTAGCTTGGCCCTTCTCGACCTGGGGGTTGGACATCCTCGGCCCCTTCCCGCAGGCGACCGGAGGGAGGAAGTTTTTGTTCGTCGCCATCGATACCTTCACCAAATGGATCGAAGCCGAACCCGTCTCGACCATCACGGCTCGCGCGGCGGTCAAGTTCTTCCGCTTGCTCGTGGTCACCAGGTATGGGGTTCCATGCAGAATCATCACTGACAATGGAAAATAATTTACTAGTGAGCTGTTCCAGGAGTACTGCGAAGACATCGGCACCAAAGTATGCTATGCTTCGGTGGCCCATCCGCAGAGCAATGGAGCAGTGGAGCGTGCCAACGGATAAATCGTTCAGGGCGTCAAAAAGCGAGTATCTGATGAGCTCGAACGACACGGCCAGACCTGGGTGGACGAACTTCCCACCGTCTTATGGTCTATTCGTACCATAGTCAGCCGAGCAACGGGGTCCACACCCTTCCGGCTCGTGTTCAGTACCGAAGCCATCCTGCCTCCAGAGGTCACGCTGGGCTCTGCCAGGGTCAGCTTGGTCGATCAGATCGACTTTGAGCAAGAACGGTCTCTTGACCTTACCCTGGTAGAAGAAGTAAAATGCCGTGCACTGCTACGATCGGCGCACTACCTGCAAGCTCTTCGTAGACATGTGTCTCGACGCAGACGACCTAGGGAGCTCCTTGTTGGGGACTTAGCCCTGAGACGGATTCAGCTCGGCCCAACGCCAACAAGTTATCCCGCAAGTGGGAGGGCCCTATAGAGTTGTTTCAACAGATCGCGACGGGGCTTCTCGGCTAGTCTTTGACGATGGCGAGAGCTCTCTAGCTCGTGGAACATTGATCGACTTCAAAATTCTATGTGCAACCCTTTTACCTCAATTTTCAATAAAGCTCTTGTTCAATTGTCATGATTGGTCTTTGCGCCCTTTTTCGTTCTATATTTTGTGTTGGCTCGAGTTCGGGGCCTCTTTGAGTCTGACTTACGGACGAGCGCGCTTGCTCTTAGCCCAGGCATCGGGGGCTTAAACTTCACCCCCAGTGGTCGAGCTACTTGTAAGCCGAATCTCTTCGCATCAATGCTCCCCTTGCGCCAGGGTTCGAACTAAGCCCCTGACCGGGTCCAACGAGCAAGGCGCAAGTCGTTGTCATGTCTCAAGAGCCTTGCCCTAGGAACGATCCTAACACTTTAGAGCCTAAGTTTTTCCTCGTGCGCCCATGTTATGCTCCCTGTGGGTCTTTCTCGATCTTGCAGGTCTTGGTTTCTACAGGTTTTCTAACTTGCGCCCAAGGTTGGCGTTGCTCGACCTTGAGCCCAACGGGGGCTGGACGGGATATACCATAGCCAGAAAAGGCTAAGTGCATGATTTTAAAAAAAATCTCTTGATCGAGAAATGATAAAGCAAACCAAGATATTAAACTATTCTTGCCAAAATAATGTCGTTCCATTAAACCTTTTCTGTCTTACAAAAGTTCTTGTTTACAGGAAGTCTAACCCTATCTACAGATCGACCATCTCACGCGTGAGCTTCTCCTGCTCGAGCTCGGCGACCTTGGCCCTCAAGGTTGAGAGCTCGCCCTGAAGTCAGAGGGCTTCGGTGGAGGCTTCGGCGGCGCGGCATCGCTCTTCTTGAAGTTGGGCCAAGGCGCTCTTTGCCGTCTTGCTCGCTCGGCCCAGCTTCTCCTCGAGCTCTTGAACCTTGGCCTCGAGCTCAGGGGAGGCCCTCGACGCGGTGGCTGCTTGGTCCGTAGCGGCCTTGCTCAGTTCTTTGGCCTTGGCTCGCTCGGCCTCGAGCACCTTGGCCGACCTCGCGCGCTGGTCCTCGACGGCCTTGTACGCGTGGTCCCGCTCCGAGGCGATGGCCCGCTCCAGCTCGGCCTTGTGGGAGGCCTCGAGCGTCTTCACCACCTTTCAGAGGCCGGCCATCTCGTTGGAGTCGTCTGCCGCCTTTTGCGCGGCCTCCTCCCGCTCGGCTTGCAGGTCCTCCACGAGCTTTGTGCGCACCGTTTCTCGGTCCTCCAACACATCGAGCAAGGCCCTCAGCGCGTTGGCATGCGTTTGAAGGCCTTGACTTTTGGGTGATCGAGCCGGATGACTGCGGGGCAGAAGGGTCAACACGGCACTTGACTGAAGAAAGGGAAAGAAGAAGGAAAAAGGCAAAGCCCGAGCCAAAAGTTCGAAGAGACTCAAGTACCTGGGTAAGACGGCCCTCGAAGATTGCATGGGAGTACGCGGCAGAGCCGCTGCCCGACGTTCCTCGGGCGGTGTCATCCACTCACGCCACTGGTCTTGGGGTGATGCCTTCGGTGTTCGTCATGGGCGGCCGCGCCTCGAGCTTCCTCTTCGAGGGGGCTCGACCCGCCCCCAAGCTCGGTCCCGGTGGTGGCTTCGGTCTTGTCCCCCACAGCTGGAGGGTCTTTAGCCTCCTCCCCTGCGGCGGCCCTGGCTTGGTCCACGGCTCGGTCCTCCGTGCTCGCCACGGCCGAAATGTCTTTAGGGTTGGCAATTGGGGGAGTCCCGATCGCCACTGGCCGGGCGATCTTGGCGATGCGTGGCTAGAGTGTCCCCGGCGCCGTCCCCTTCAATGACCTCAGACGGTCGCCGCCCTCAACATCCATGGAGCCGGCAGATCATCTTCAGTGGCCGCGGGCTCGATGTCGTCCTCGACCAGGTCGTCGAGCCCCTGGTCGAACTCCCCAACTGTGGCCCAACTCTGGGGGCTCATGGGTGCGCCACGGCTTGAGGGCAATGGGCGCCAAGACGTGGGAGGACTCCTCCTCCTCGTCGGACTCAGACTCGCCCTGGACAACAGTCATTGTCAGGACGGGTAGGCAGTGAGCTCGAGCGCTCAAGGTCTGCGATAAAGGAAGGATACTAAGCCAAGAAGATAGAAGAGAATTCAAGCGAGAAGAAGGCCAAGAACGCACCTGAGTCTGCAGCCTTCGCTTCGCGGGGGGCTGGCGAGGCCCTTGGCGTCCCGCGGATAAGGGGGAGCCCCTTCCTCGGGAGCCTCAGGTCTTGGTCCTGACCCTCGGTTGAGGCCCTGGCTGTGTCCGCAGCACTCTGTTGTTGCAAGAAGAGGCCTAAGTCAAGAGGCAGAAAGCATACGAGCAAAAAGTGTTCGGGGGCTTGACCAAGGATACTCACCATCGTGCGGACGCCCCACTCGACGTGTTGTTTCTTCGGGCCTTTGCCGCTCGCTCGGTCTGGGGCTGGCCTCTTGCCCGTCTTCTTGCCCTTGCCTGCCCCAAGCAGCGGCAACATCTTCTTCACCGTTTCATGCGATTCGAGCTTGTCCTGTAGGTGCAACAAAGAGTCAAGGAAGGCCCTGGGCGTGTGCCGACTAAAAAGCTCGGTTCAAGGCCGCTTACCTCAGCTTTCTGGCATAGAACGTTCCTTGGAACGGGTTCGTCAAGGGTGTAGTCATTCGCCGCCTTCCCGAACATCTCGCTTATTCGGGCGGCGATCCAAGATTCCTTCGGCGCTGCTGGAAAAAATCAACTCATCAAAGGAACCCAAAGATCTAAGTGGGCACAAGCTTTAGACCAGGACGGCTTACCAGACGTGCACTCGCGGGTGAGGTCGTCGCGGCCCTTGATCTCGAAGAACGGGTGCATCCTCTTCCGCAGAGGGAACACCCGGTTCCTCAGGAAGTCATTGGCGATGGCCTGCCCGGTGAGGCCTCGCGAGGCGCAGATGTGGATGGCAGTGATGGTCTCTTGGTCATCCTCCAGGTTGCCCGCCTCCGGGGTCTGCTTCTTCCCATTGATGGGGGCTCCGTCGAACGCTAGTGCGCCGTCTTCGCCCCTCTTCAGGTAAAACCACCGCTCGGTCCATGGACCGAGGGAGTCACGAGGACGCATTTGGGGGAAGGACCAAGGGATCCCTGTCCACAGCCGGAAGTAGAGGTATCCGACCATGGGATCCTTCCCGGTGCGGAAGAGGGAGAAGAAACGGAAGAAAAGCGAGGGGGTGGGAAGGATTCCAAGGAACCCCTCGCACAGGTGAGAGAAGATGGAAAGCAGAATAATGGAGTTGGGTACCAGATTGATTAGCTCGATCTCGCATTGTACGAGAACGGCTGCTAGAAAGTCGCTCTCCTCCGTCCGCAGTCAAGAGCATGTAGTGCTCGTCTGGCCGACGAAGTTCTGCCGTCCTGCGGTATGGCTCGGTCTCTCCGTCCGGCACCGCCATGTCAGCTGGTCCAAGAGCCCCAGCCCTCAAGCTCTCTCATCTCGCCACTGTCGAGAACTCTTCCGAGCTTGGCCATGGCGGTTGAGGGAGGTTTGGTCGGAGGAAGAAGAAGGGCTCAGCAAGGAATTAGGAGGCGAAGACTGCGAAGAAGTCGAGAGCTCTTCGAAGTGGCGATGATCTCGAGTTTTATAAGCCCAGTGCACTGTAGGCCAGGGGTTGGGGCATCTCAAAAGGCACGCCGGTCAGGTGATTTGACAGGTGCAATTAAGGGCTACGCGGCGGGATCGAGGCGTTGCGAACGGTTCCGCTGTTCGATCATGTCCGTACCAGAGTTCTGAAGATCAAGGGGTGCCAGGTGTAACGTCGCTATGGCCTGGCGGTAGGTCTCTGCCCGACCTCGACTTCGGGCTCGACAGATCCAGAAAACAGTCCCCTTTGTCTGTACGGGGAGGCTCGAGGTCGATCCAAGTTCTTGCCACGACCTTGAGCCTCGGGGGCTAGCTGTCGGGGACTGAGAAACCTCTGACAAAGTCAACGCACGGTCAACAGGGTCTCCAGCTCGGGACGATGCAGCAAGGGGCCTCGACCACGACCTAGGCGACGCTGATTCCTGCACGACCTCGAGCTTGGGCAGTGGGGGGTTCCGTCCCCGCACGACCTCGACCTTGGCTTGAGGGCGTGCGTTTACTCGGCGGTTACCAAGGCCAAAGATCCCGGAGTTGAGGCAGATGTGGGTGTCAGATCCAGGACGGTTGCAGCACGTCTTCATTGCATGCCATGCACTACCCCGAATCTCTCCGCCGCTTCTGTAATGGTGGGAGGTATAAAATCCTCAAGCGTGACGGCGAAGGACAACACACATGAGCGCACTAGCAAGCAGCATCGAAGAGACACAACTGTAACGCCAAGCCCAAGCTATAATCCACTCTCTGTACTCACGACTAGTGAATTCCTCCGCCTCAGGAGAAGACTGGAGTAGGGCTATTACCCTCGTGGGGGCTCGAACCAGTATAATCCGTTGTCTCTTGCTCGTTGACGCCTCGCCCCAACCTACGTCTGATCCATCGTTGAGCGTAGCACTCTCTGGGTCCCTCATTCACACTAACCCCATTTTCATATTTGCGGTCAGGCGATCCCGATCGTCGACAGAAGTATACATTGGTTATAGACTTCATAAATTTTACTATTCATAATATATGTTTCTCGTAACCTTATCACTTAAGGTTTTTGCACTAGTAGGATCCAGATGCAAAGCAAGATGAAATAAGAATATCTTTCTAGATTACTGTAGACCATATCTTAAAGATCATTTCTATGCTATTCTTTACAAAATTGGTATTTAGACGAGCTACTTTGCGAGCTACCGAAAAGGCTTAAATGATCACCATAGACTATGAATGAATAGTTCTTCAATTTTGATTCATTTTGTATAGAATCGGTTTCACGTAAGTTAGATCTATTGATTTAGGCTACTGGTCCCATTTTTATGATATTTGAGAAGGTTCTGGTGACACAAATATCATAATCATTGATTTCTCAAAGTTTGTTCATTCATATTACGTACTTAAGTAATGTTAACGCTTAAGCTCATTGAGCTACCAAGATTATATGCAATACATGATGAAATGAGATTATCTTTTCATAATAGGGTAGTCTATACATTGAAGAGTATTCTTAAACTAATTTTGTAAATTTTAGTTTTTGGATGAGACATTATATTCATCGTTGAAAAAGCTTATGTGGTATTATAAAGTTTACATTGAACGGAATCGGCGAGAAAGTGAAGCATATGATTAACACTTAAGGGTTTTGAATTAGCTAGATTTAGTTGAAAAGCTAGTTATAAATAAGATATTTTCCTAGAATATGGTAGCATGAACTTTGTAGAGTCTTTTTCAATTGATTTTATAAATTTTAGCATCTAGACAAGTTATTTTATGTGTTGTTGAAATAGTATAAATGATCACAATGTTAACGTTGAAACGAGTCGTGTTCTGATTCAAGTTGCGACTACTCTATACATGATCTTTTATTCATTTTTTTGGTATTAGTAGAGGATGACCCTATGAGTGTTTTAAGTTGTTTTTACATTATTTTGACTTTAACTGCGATAGATTATCTATTTATTTATTGTTGTGATTCACATTTTCTTTTATTAAAAGAATGTAAATTAATTCCTATTCTAAATATTTGTACACACATGGGCCTTAATGATGCCAGGAACTTTTACAAAAAACTTCATTATTTTATGAGTTGATATATTCTTATTTTTATTAATGGCCATATTAGGTTTTACTAATGATTATAAAGAAATTAATTTAAACATAGATCAAAAGTTAAATGTTTTTACATATTTGAGTTTATTATGGTTTCAGAAGCACATAAAAATTTATTTTTTATTTTAGAAGTTATATTTTTCATATGTGCAATGATGTCCATAATAGTGTGTTTATCTCTTTTTAATTTTAATAATTGTTCTGTAACTAAAAAATTAAATATTTTTGTATATTTTAATTAATCCTGGTATTATAATCATATAAAAATTTATTTTATTATTTTAATGTTTATTTTACACAGATTTTATTAAGAGGCCCTATGGGGTTATTAACAAAACTAAATTCAAATAATTTTTCTCAAGTTCAAAAATTAAATATTTTTGTATATTATGAATACACATGATTTTATATGAATTTAGGATTTTTCCATTCAATTTGGGTTAAGGATGCAGAAGATATAACCAATTGAAGTTGGCTCAGTTTGCAAAAATCACAAAATACGCTTTTGCAATTGAGAAAGCACCTTTTACCCTTAAACTGGGATTCCTTGCTCTAGCTAACAAGAAGGGCCCACGCGGCAGTGAGCTGAGAGAAGAGACACGGCTAGGGGACGGTGGCAACGTCGCTCCGGCGATGGCAAGGACACTGAGAGAGAGAGCTCGACGAGGCGCATCCAGAGGTGGAACCGATTCGGCCGGAGGAGGCCTCATGTGAGCCGCCACAAAGCTCAAGCGGCGGCTAGCCGGAGAAGAAGAACCAAGGTGAGGGAATTCTAATGGGTAACAGTTCTAGCATCTACGGGGTACAAGGAGTCCATTTTTGTATTTCTTTTGACCGGAGAGTGGCCGAGGAGCTTCGCCACCGAACGGCCGGAGTTGGAGAAGAAAGCCCACGGTGGCGGCGAGATCTCACACAAGGAGTTCCAGGAATTGTTGAGGGTTTTGATCTTTGAGTCTTGCGGATGCTATAGGCTTAAGTAATTTGGATTTGGTCGAGTGATTTGTTCGGATTTTGCATTTGGCCGAGAGTTTGAAGCTTTCGGTAATGGCGGAAAGGAGTGAGATTTTGGGTGCCTAGCTGGAAGAGCAGAAAAGGGAGTAGAGGGGAAGATGAGTGCGGCTTCAGGTGATCTCCAGGCCCCTTTTATAGCTGAGGAGATGGATGAGCTCGGTTCTATTCTTGGTGATGGGATGGCGCGAGTCTTCCGGTGCTAGGACAAAGCAGGGCATGGCGCGGGGAAAAACACAGTTCAACGTGGCAGCAACTGAGTTCCTGGACGGTGAGTCTTCCGGTGCTAGGACAAAGCAGCGCAGGGAATGCTGGCTATGTTTTGGTGCGAGCTAGCTTCGTGAAGAAGGAGAAGGAGCAGTTGGCTGGTCGGGCCCACTTGACATAGAGAGAAATCGAGATAAGAGCAAGGACTGCCAGGGCAGCACATGAATCGCATTAAAACGGCCGGTAATCACCACCCAAATTTTTCATGTATTTTTGAATAGAGTCTCCAGCTAATGTAATATCTACAGTAAAAACTTTGGGTCAAAAAGTTCTACAGAGAATTATTAAAAATTCTGACATTGATGACTGCTCAAAATTGTATTTTCGGGTCTTGATTTATTTAAGGGTGTAAATTATATTACTTATTTTTGAAACTTTTATATGAGTTATATTTGAGCTAATAGTTCTATAGTAATTATTTCAGATCAAAATATTGAATATTTATTTTCTAAAAATCTGACATTCCAATATTGAATATTTTCTGAAAATTGGAATGTCAGAATTTTTAGAAAATAAATATTCAATGTTTTGATCTGAAATTATTATGAGAGAACTATTAGCTCAAATATAACTCAGATAAAAAGCTTAAAAATAAATAATATTATTTTCATCCTTAAATAAAAGAAAGCCAGAAAAGTGTTTTTGAGCAATCATCGATGTCAGAATTTCTAATAATTTCTGTAAAACATTTTAACCCGGAATTTTTACAAAAGGTCATTCATTTCCAGGAAATCATATTCAAAAAGTTTGGAAAAATTAGGCAGTGATTAGATGGCCGAATTAATGCCTTCACGAGTGCTGTCTGGAGAAGTACTTCTCCAAACCGACACCAACATTATTGCCGCCACGATTGCTTCACCCGTTCAAACCCTGTGCTGCTACTCTATCTCCTCTATAAATTCAGCTCCCAGGCATCATTACGACCATCTTCTTCCATTGAACTCCTTTCATCTGAATGTTTTGCTCTACTGCTATCAGTTCGCCCATTGCCCAAATTCTTTGAACGTAAAGCGTCTCTGGGCATTGCTTACCCCATCACACTTTTCATTTTCAGTTATCACCATCTATAATCCGCCATTGCCGCCAGAGTTAAGAACACCCGAAAAAGAGGGTAAAACGAAACCCATCTCAAACAAGGAATTATCTTCTCAATAGTTTGGTTTTTACCATCTCCTCGGTTCCTTGAACCTATTTTTCTACCTAATTGCAATCCTCATCAGCCGAGTCATTGCCGCACCGAGAGCCCTTCTTCTCTGTCGCCGGCGCTCGGTGGCCTGCCTCCACGGCCAGTTTTGGTCGTAGCTAACCAGAAAGGTGAGCTCTCTTGTGGCCTCTGATGCTCATCCGCCTGTTCTTCTGCAAGCTCAAGCCTTCTTCAACCTTCCCATCCAAACGGCCATGACAGTCGCCGCATGCTCGCGGTGGCAGCCTTCTGTGTCGCGACACTCCCACGACTGAGAGATTCCTCGGGTCCCTTCAAGTCCCCTCCTGCTCCACCACCCTCAGGCCGGCCGGCTCCGCCGCCCTTCACTGCCGGCAAAGCCACTCTGGAGCAGGCTCTGTTTTGTGCGGCTGTTCGGTGGACCCCGGCCGTCAGACAAATCAAGGCCGTGCGATTCAAACCCAAGGAGTACGCCTTCCTGAGGAGAAAACGTACTTCTTCTTTTCCCAGTGAATTTTCTAGTCAATTAATATTCAAACACTTATTTCTCTTACATTTTTTATCCAATTTCAGTTAAATAAAATTCTAGATTCATATAAAATCATGCATTTTCAGAATATGTAAAGATATTTTGGACAAGAGCACTGGGTGAATTTTAAAGTCAAATTTAAAGAAAAGGCCTAAAGAGATGCTACAAATAAAAAAATTATAAACAAACTCAGAATTGCATGAAAAAAATTTATTGAAATCCTTATGCTTCCAGGAACCCAAATATATAAAAATATTTGAATCTTACCATTGTTTGAATCATTTTCTATTAAAGGTTTTTCTCAATGCAATAAGTACTCAAAAATGCATAAGTTGTGCAAAAAATATAAAACAAATAAAACTGATTTCTATATACTAGTATGTCAGTAGGATACCTGAATATACCAAAATATTTAAGAGTGATCTTGACTTGAAATGTTTCATGAATAGAATGTGATCCTTAAGTAGAAGATACATACATACATACATACATACATACATACATACATACACACATACATACATACATACATGTATGTATATATATAGGAAAATGGATGTGTACTACCGAGTGTATGTACTCTCACCAACCAATGCGTGATTTATCAGAACAGTTATCATGCAGCTTGGTTCTAGGGAGTTGTTATGCATGCATGCATGCAATCTTGACAAAATCAACTGACAGAAGTTATAGGAGTATGTACTTCTGAGAGTACAAAACGGGCTTCCTATGTGTGTGCAGTGTTCAAGAGTTCGCTCGGCGGATTCGTGGCAGTTAGGCACCGTCAAGTGTCAAGATCGTATTTGCGGTGCAATTATGGTCTCAAGCGTTTTCACCCTACCACGAGAATTAATATAATTTACATATATTATTGATTTTATTATGAATAAAAATTTTTAGTTTTCTTTTCTAGTTATTTGCAAATTGCAAGACATCAAATATATAAGTAGAATATTAAACTAAAATACTTGAACACATACTACTCAATTAATCAAGTAATAAACTAAGTAGTAAGTACTATATATGTTAGTGACTTAGTGTACCTTATTTTGTGGGCGACGACGTGAATCTTTCAATCATGGTCATCAGGTCATGTAAACAGTAGATCAAAATGGTCTCTCTCATAATTTTGTGCCAGCCGTCACGCCCGCCAAGGACCGCCAAGACCCGTCGAGGACCGCAATTTCGGCCCAACCGCCAAACAGGGCGCTAAGGGCTGAATTCATTGCGTTTATAGCTGTCAATCGCAATATCGGCCGTAATATCGCCGCCAAGTACCAAATTTTTGAACACTGTGTGTGTATATATTGAGTAACTAGCAGTAGTACACATATGTATCAATGCATATATTTCAGATGGAATCACTTAAAAGCTAATTCAGCATATTCTTAAAGATAAGGTCATGATAGTTGGCAAAAAGAACTAGTTTAAATTAAATTTGTAAAAGACTTCAATCTTCATATGCTTATAAAATATCTCGGATATAAGCAAAATATCACGAAATCAACTTTAAAACACCCTTAGAGACATCCTCTGCTAATGCCAAAAAAATGAGTTAATAATCTTGTATAGTGAAGTCACAAACTTAAATTGGAAACTGAACCTTTATCGCTAAACTTTAGAAACATTTAGACCTTTTTAGCAACCCGTAAAATATCTCGGCTAAATGCAAAGGTTTGAATGAATGGCCCATAAACACTCTCCATCATATGTACCACCGTATTCTAGAAAAATATTTTATTTAAAACTTACTTTTCATATAAATCATGCTAACTCAATAACCCTAAGTGTTAACCGTACGTTTCACCTCGCCGATTCCGTATAACGTAAATTTTATAATACCATGAAAGCTAATTCAGTGTGAATATAATGTCTCGTCTGAACACTAAAATTTATGAAATTAACTTAGAAATGCTCTCCGAGTTTAGACTACCATAATATGAAGAAATAATCTTATTCTCACATGCTTTGAATATAAATCTTGTTAGCAAAATAACCTTAAGTATAATGATGATTTATGAATTGAACTTTATATTATAAATGCACGAACTCGGTAATAATGAAGAAATCTATAGTTAAGATATTTGGATATTAACTACTTAACAAAAATGTAATTAAGGACATTAACTACTTAACAAAAATATTCAAAGTTAATTTGTAACAAAAATATTGGCAAATAAATAATACAGAAAAATACCCGTATATATACAATATACCGAATTAATTTGGACAGCAGTATGATCAAGGAGACAAGGATCATGACTTGGATCCCTTGTGGCTCCTAGTCCGCATTTGCTCCCTCGTAAGCTTCAGGATTGTCACATACTCACCTCCTATACTCCAGTTGCCCTTGTGGCTCCTTCGTCATAGTGGCGACTGAGGACGAGGACGGAGCAGTGCGGCGGTGTCACGATGAGGTTTGGGGCTGAAGAGGGATGGAAAGGAAAGTGTGCTAGGGTGGCTGCCGCTGTGGCTTTGTAGCCGTGGGCAGGGCCGTTCCAAACATTTTGAGGGCCCTAGGGCAAAATCAAAAGTGGGGGCCCTATAGTCTAAAAAACATAGAACACATTATATATATATATATATATATATATATATATATATATATATATATATATATATATATATATATATATATATCAAATTATCAATCAATATGGACACTAAGAATTTCAATGCATAGGAAGACGATATGCTCTTGCCTCTATCACAGCTTTCGCTAAGCAATTAAATGTATTTACCAAACGAACCTCACAATGTTGCGGCCATGACGTGCTGCCACTTTGGCAAGTTCTTGCTCGCTCAAACTGAGGTGCCTAACTTTGTCTGGATCACTCTTCAGGGCATCAACTACAACACCTTTTGGCTTTCCTACCTTGATTGTTTCCACATCTGAAGATGGCAACAATGCTAGCTTCATCAGGTTTTTCTGAAATGCTACAGATAGTGGTACCTGACAATAGGATGAAATGTAAAAAATGTACCAGTGACATGAGGGAAAGGCCTTCTGCCGATGAGGCCACTGAGTTGTGGTTCTTCTGGGAGCCATATATCCACTACATAAAAGTAGGCAGGGCCAGTATTATTTCTTCAGACATGTTGCACAGTTTGTCGCAAAAATTTGTTCCTGCATCACATGACGGCTGGACGGCTGGAGTCTGGACCCTGGTGGGGAGGAGCGAGCGGAGGCAGAGGAGCCGAGTGGAGCGGGATTCGTTGGAAGCGGCTGAGCAGGATTCGTCGGGCGGAGCAGCCGAGCGAGATTCGTCGCCTCGTCGGATGGAGCGGATGCCGCATGGTTTGCATCCTCTCCATAAATTGTTGGTGACTGGTGAGTTGCGCTTGCGGCTTGCCGCTGCCGAGCCGCCTAGGGAAGGGAAGGCAGTGATGGCATGCAGCGGGAGAGGGACTAGGAATTGGCGATTTGAGATTTGAGGGAGGAACGGCGAACGGGATTGGGGATTAGAGATTTCAGCATTTGGGGGAGGAACGAGACAAATATGCTACGGATGCTACGCCATCGGGTATTGGGCGTTCTGGGCCGAGGGCCCCTAGTTCTCGGGGGCCCTAGGCCGTCGCCCCTAATGCCCTCCCTCAGGAACGGCCCTGGCCGTGGGAAGGTGGTGGCAGAGAGATCAGGCAGTAGGAGCTTAGCAGGGCGGCGCATGGGTGGAGGCGTGGACGACGACGCAGGCCGGATTTGCAGCTTTTCCAGTGGGCGAGCTGGAGCAGAGGTGCAGGGAGGGCATGGCCTGCACTGATGGCCGCACGAGGAGGTGGAATTAAGGGAGCAAAGGCGGCAGGCGCGTGGAAATTAAGGGAAGAACTAATGGAGCAATGGCGAAGGCTAGCCTGGAGGAGCAGGTTGGCCAAAAGAAGTAGGGAAAAAGAGAAAGAGAAGGAGGAGGTGGAAATGGCCTGCAATTGCCCAAGACAGGGTTTTGGAAATTTTTGAGAACGTCAACTAGATTTAGGGAAAAGGAGAGAGGATTTCAAGCCAAAAACAGAAAAAACAAATATGCGAAGCTTAGAGAACACAAGAAAATTCAGAAATCAAAACGAAACGTCTCGAAGGTGAACTCAAATGATTTTGCGAAAATTTTATGCAAATTTTCAAAATTTTGGAGTTGTATACTGAATACAATTATATTTTATTTCAATCATAATCACTAGTGTTGTGTAAAACAGACAAATGTATGACAATACTTAGCAGCACAATTGTGTGGCTAATTATTGAAACAATAGAAAAGGAAGCCATCACGTTTGTTCTCGAGGACTAGAAATTATTGAATTAGTTGGAGGAAAAGAAATAAAGATCTACATTATTGTTTATGGTGGTTTAGATTAATGGTACGTATTAAACATGTATATATATATATGTGTGTGTGTATATGTATGTGTGTGTGTATATATGTATGTGTATGTGTGTATATATATATGTATGTGTGTGTGTATATATATATATATATATATATATATGTGTGTGTGTGTGTATATAAAGGCGGCGACAATTTTATAAGCAATACAATTGTACGTATTTCCATTATAAGCATCTATCTATTATATTATTAAAGGTAGTAAAATAAGCCACCACGTTCGCTCTCAAGGCTAGAAATTCCCACATTAATGGATGGAAAAAAAGAAAGATCTACATTGTTAATCGTGGTGAGTCCAGATTATAGCGGTTTAGATTAATAGAAAAGGGTTTGTGTCATGTATAATACAAGAGTTTGTGTCATGTATAATATAAAAATAAATAAAATCAGAAACTTGATTTCTATACGATTAAAAGAAAGAGTCCGAGTACAATAAAAAATTTAGAACAAAAATAAAAGATAATTAATGATCTAACTTCCATACGAACATCAAAATAAAATTGAAATTCAGAATACAAAAAAGATAATTAGTGATCTGATTTCCATAAGAACTTCAAAATAAAACAGAAATTTAGAATAAAAATTAGTAGTTGGATTTGAATACTAATTCCAACATAAAAAACTGAAATTCAGAATAAAAGAATAAAAAATGGGAATTTGATATCCATATGAATATTAAAATAAAGAGACCATGTCAAGTATAATAAAAAACCAAAATTTCTGTAAAAATAAAATAAAACTAGCAATTTGAATTTATACGAACATCAAAATAAAAATAAAATTCAAAACAAAAATAAATTAAAAATTAGTAATTTGATTTGTATACAAATACTAACCTAAAACTAAAATTTAGAATAAAAGTACAATAAAATAAAATAAGCAATTTAATTTCCATACGAACTCTAAAGCGAAATAAAAATAAAATAAAAAATATACCAATTGGATTTGGATACGATTCAAACCTAAAACTAAATTAAAAAAATCTATGTCATGTATGATCCAACAACACACAAATATAATTTGGAATACAAATAAACAAAAAAATGCAAATTTGTTTTGCACAAGAATTACAATTCAATTTCCATACGAATTTCTAAATAAAATCTCTAATAAATATAATCCGGTATAAAAATGAAAGAAACATTATCTATTGGATTTCTGTATGAATACAACAAAAAATAACTAAAATTTATAACAAAAATAAAATGAAGCCAAAGGAGCCAAAAGCCGTGATGACAAGTGGTATGCGTCTGCATTGTTGAAAAAGTCAGTAGCAAAAAAAGCTTGGTGATGGGAAGATCCTGATAGAGAGGAGATGAAGCTTTGCAAAGAAGATGAGTTACTGATGATATCTATATCCATTGGATAGCTAGAAATATTCCATCATTGTTGAGGGACGTATGCATATTGTTAGATAATGACTAAACCAAACATGTTAGCATCATAAAAGATAGGACGTAATCGTGTTAGTGAGGAAGCAATATCGTTGAGTTGACAAACATTGAATAAAAGAAGTGACCGATATGGGACAAGCATAAATTAAGCATATATAATATCTTACATATGTATATGCATGCATGAATTCGTTTAAATCAAAACAAGTTGTAAAAACCTCAGAATAGAGATGATGCTACTTTATGGAATAGGCTTGAGGCCACTGGTGACAGTATGAGGGTGTCTGATAATCAATACTTGTATATGTATGCATTGAATGTTGATGTCGTAATGTTCAGCATTAAGTAATAACTGAAGAGAAATAGAATATAGTTATATGATACAATATTACATTAAAAGGGTAGCAGTTGAGAGGGATCAATAAAAAATTAACCTTACTATTGGCAGTTGAAGCAGAAAAGTTGTAGGGCGATCAATAAGAAATATAAGACATATGGTTCTACAGGGAATCAGCGTGTGAGGAAGATACGTTCAAAGTAAGTCGCCCATCATGTATCAGTGTATATGTGAGTAATGTACTCTAATACCATGTAAAATAATCAGCATATTATTTGAGATTAAATAGAGGTATATGTATTGCATACATTTTGAAAAAAGAGTTACTAACAAAGAAAGGACAAGGGTATATAACTAAATGATCTATGCAAGATGAAAAGTTACTACGTTTCTAAGAACCCCAATAACTTATTATTCTCAATGATTTTATTCCATCAAAACTTTTACTTCAAATACATCTCTTAAGTTAAATTTTTCTTAAAGCTTCTATTGTTATTTCTAAAGTTTATGATGTCTTAAAAATCTAAATAGTCTACAAAATACGTTAATATATTTTCAAGCATATAAGTTATATTATTTGATACTATAAACTGTTAAAAAACTCTAGCCGCGCAAATGCGTGGGTCATCCTGCTAGTTAAAATTGTATAATAAGTGCAGCTCTATGGTTAGATATAAACATATGCATCGTAGTATCTAGCCACACAAAATATGCACAAGGTCGGCTAGCATTGGCAGAACTTCACTACTACCGAACTGGCCATCAGTATCGGTTAAAAATAGTCTTTAGTACCGGTACAGGCCATCCGGAACGATGCTCAAGGGCATCAGTCCCGGTTCTCTCACCCGATACTGATAGAGTATCAGTACCGATTGGAGGCCACACGTGGCACTAGTTCGTGAGTCCCGGATGACCCTTATCAGTCCCGCTTGGTTTCTCCAAGCGGTACCTGATGAGCTATGAGCCGTATATATATATGTGTGTCCACTAGCTATTATATTATATATATAATATATATGTGTGTACATACATTCATTAACAACTTTAATTACAACTAATGTATTACAATATGTACACATATTAGTTCTTTTGTTCATCAGATATTTTTAATGTCACACAAGAACTTCATTTCCTAGGAGGTCACCCATTCTATTACTACTCTCCTTCAAGCACACTTAATTTCAGAGCTCTTATAAGATCTAGTACTTTAGTGGTGGTACGATAACATCTGATACATAATGCATCCTTCCTCCCCTTAATCCTATAAAGTACCCGAACACTGATTTTCAATTATTTCAAATTAGCAAACTATAGAGATAATTAGCAAACTATAGAGCTAATTAGCGAAATTTAAAACTTTTAAATTTATTTTTCATACTTTTGACTATTAATTATGCTTACAATATATGTGCTACTACTATTAACGAAACTTGTAAAAACACTATAACTTTTGACTCGTACCTTCGATTTTAGTGTTCTTGTCCTTTCCGGAATCATAACACGATGAGCTCTCCGATTATATTCTTTTGGGCACCAATTCTAGTTTGCAAATATGAAATCCGAGCACTTTTGTTAAAATAGCCATAACTTTTGGCTTGTAACTCCGATTGGGACGTTCTTTGGCTCGTTTGAAAGATAATGAAAAGTAGCACTCGAATTTCATAAGCGTGCGAAAATCAGATGATCAGATCTTGATGGTTTGTGCGAGTGCGTGCGCGGCGACGGATTCCAAATAAAGGTCATTTAGGGCCTCAAAACGGCCTTCGAAGTTTTGAATCTGTTTCGACCATTCTTTTCAATTATTGTGAATGGAATATTAGTTCCAATTATTTCAAATGTAATATTATTTAATTTCAATTTTTTCAAATTAGAAGGCAGGAGAGGTAATTAGCAATATTTAAAATTTTCTATTTTTATTATTTATGGCGGTTTCAAATTGGGAGGAGGAAAAAATTGAAATTGGGAATTAGTACCGGTTGAAGTCACCAACCGGTTCTGATGCTCTAATATTAGAACCGGTTGGTGCCTCCAACCTGATGTAATATCATCAGTACCGGTTGGTGCCTTGAACCGATACTAAAGAGCTCTCGCAGCCCAGTAGCCGTTGAACTGGGACTGTTGTAACTGTCAGTCCCGGTTCGAGTCCAACCGACACTGATGGGCCGGTATCAAAGGCCAATTCTGTAGCAATGCTTATAAAAAAATGTGTTTATTCAGAATCTGTGATCGTACGTGTCTTAGTAGTGTAATGCAAGAAAATGCACCCAAGTGGATCCAAGAGAAGGGCTCGAATTAACCTGGTGGTCAGAAACTAGCTAGGGACGTACACCTACACCACCGATCGATCAACTAACTGTGCTAAGGAAGGACAAATATTTGTCTACGATTATGTCTTGTATGTTTTGTTTCATTAATTTGTTGGGGTCTAGGTCATTGTTTGGATTAAAACTGGGCGCGCGACCATACTGATTTGGAATTAATGTGAATCAGCAGGTAAACAAAATGGCAAACGCGAGCACCTTGTTTGACCGCCTGAACCATGTGCTGGAGAGTACGCGAGTGTCTGAGATCCGCATCGAGGCACTGACGGCGCTGACTGCTGCTGTCTTGTGCTTCCTCATCATCTTCGGGTCGTGGCGCCGGTGGTGCACACACTGGTTCATCCAGAAAGGCCTGATGGTTGCATACTTCATGTCCTTCTCCTTGGCGACGTACACCATCGGCTTAATGCAGTCGGCCGCGCTGAAGGTTGAAGTGTACCCCATCTGGGCTGTCTGCTTCCTCATCATCTTTGGTTGCAGCAACTCCATCACGGCTTACAGCATCGACGACCACAAACATGTCTTCAGGCGGGTGTCTCAGTACATTATCTACGTGGTATATGTGGCGCTGATCCTGTACAGCGTCGCCGATGGCGTTAGCTTCATCGTGGTTTGTGTGATGCTTGTCATAACTCTAGTCAAGGTTCATCAGAGGACAATGGCATCCATGACGGTGGTGGCATCCATGTGGACTAAAACTAGAGTGATTGCTGATTACATGGACTCGGAGCACGAAATAGGAGGCGATGTGCCGGCGCCTTACAATCCTGTCAGCATGACTGGCTACCGCTACTTGGTCCGGCTGGGTTCCAACGCCGCGGCATTCAACCTGGAAGCTCCCTGCTATGTATCATCAGTAAATGATTCTAAGGTGATCAGCATAGACAAGATATGGCGGGAGGGCGGCGACGACGACGGGCCTATTGGCCGAAGCATTGGTCGTGATTGCAAGGATGTCTGCCTCTCCTACGCTCTGTTTCTCTTACTGACAAGGCGCTGGTTTGGGTACAGCTGTGGTGAATCCAAACAGCAGAAGACCCACGATCTTGTCTTCGATGGCCTACTGCGGGACAAGGACGGCCAGGTGGATTACGAGAGGGCTTTCAAGGTGATTGAAACCGAGCTGGCTTTTATGTACGACCTCTTCTTCACCAAGTACGCTACTATCGGTTCAAGGGGTATGGCTTTCTGGGCCCTGGCTTCAGTCGCTAGCATGCTCTCTGTGATGGCACTCACAGTCATGCGTACAACGGGGATTGTTCCGGCTGGCGGCGGAAATGGCTCCCGTGTGCTTGTCGCCAAAGCTACAGTTGCAGACGCTACTATCACGATACTTATACTGGCAGCCCTTGCTTTGCTAGAGGTGGTGGAGTTGGTGATTTATTGGACGTCCAACTGGGGTAGAGTCGCCTTTGCTTGCCAGTGTGTCCGTCAACGAGAATTGAGATCGGGACGCAAGCTAAGCTGCTCGATGAAGATGAAAGCATTTCTCAGCAGGGTAACCTTGTTCAGCAATAGCAAGTACTACTGGCGACATCAGCTTGGGCAGTATTCCTTGCTCCAGTCAATCGGCCGTGGCAATCCTAATAGGTGGGTTGCACGGGCTGCAAATATCTGTCTCACGATTTCCAGGATTGTAGGGCTGCGTAGCGGTTCTGTTCATGTGACAGCTGTCTCCATGGAAGCATTGGATCCTGTGGAGTTGAGTGCAGAGGTGAAGCGGTCAGTTGTCTTCTCTCTGAAGCGCACCGACGGCCGACTGACCAACGGAACTTCGTCGCTGGAGTACAACCGCTGCGACCACCTTTCATGGGCGTGCTCGCCAGACTTTTGCTACTCCGCACAGTCCCCCCGAGACCAAGAAAAGGACACCCAGACGCCTGTCATCTTGATCTGGCACATTGCAACATGTTACTGCGAAATGGCGGTGTCACGCTCCGGTTGCCGGCCGGATGCCAACACTGAGCTCCACATTGGCGTTGCAACAAAACTGTCCAGATATTGTGCTTACTTGATTGTCTCTGCACCGAAACTGCTTCCGGGGAACAAGTATGATACAATTTTGCTCTTCTATGCCGTCGCGCGTGAAGCTGTCATTGTCCTCGAGGACGCGGGAGACAAGTATGTAGCCATGAGAAACCTGGATGTTTCAACAGAGAACATCTTCAAGAGTGGTGTGAAACTGGGGAAGGAGCTCGAGGCGATAGAAGATGCTACGCTGCGTTGGAAGGTGATGGCTGATTTCTGGGCCGAGATGATTCTCTACCTCGCGCCCTCGGATAACGCCAAGGACCATGTCGAGCAGCTCGCGCAGGGAGGCGAGTTCATCACCCACCTGTGGGCTCTGCTCTTACACGCCGTCATCGTCAACAGGGACAATCAGCGTGACACTGTTGTGGTGGAGCATGTCAATCAGCGTGACAATGTTGTGGTGGAGGTTGTCGATGGCGATCGTCATGTGTGAACCCAGCCACTGTTGCTGCCAAGTTCGTTGCCCTGCATTCTCTTCTGCCGCTGCCGCTGCCTGGTTTTAACAAGTGCGCTGCGCTCCCCTGTATCTTGTTACATCTAAGTTCTGCGTTTGGCTTTGTGTTGTGTGATGCATTCAGTTAAATCATGTACTTAAATTTACATGCGAGTTGTGACATTTGTGTGTTCCCATTCCAAGGACTGCTTCGATCCTCTGATCGTGAATTCGTATAAGCTTGCGACATGTATGCCTACCTGTTGACATCTGCACTATCTATTAGACTACTACTACAGGTAACAGTTGCTACATTTTTTTTACATAGATCGAAATGACCACCTTTTTCTCTCTCTTTCCCATGAGCTTGTTTATCTATTGGAATATAGTTGAGTATAAATGTCACAGGAACTAAACAAATTTTTAAAGAAAACCTCTGAATTATTTGTGATGCTAACCCACCACATTGCAGAAAGGAAAGGAAACAACTAGTGTTTGGTTCTTTTGGAACTGCAAGCAGCCAGTAGCTAGGTGAGGTGATAATATTGACTGATAATGAGCAAAACCATTTGGTTCAATCTCGGGAGCACCTGGCTAAACTCCTTAGAGAAGAGGAGATTAAGTATTACCAACGTGCCAAAGTTAAGGATATTCTTTTGGGGGATAATAATACAAGATACTTTCAAATGGTTGCCAATGGGAGGCATAGGAAGAAGAAAATCTTCTCACTTGAAAATGAGGGTTGTAAGATAGAGGGACATGCTAATCTCAAAAACTATATCACTGGGTTCTACAAGGATTTATTTGGTGAACCGGAGGAAAACTCCTTCACTTTAGATGAATCGTGCAACCTAGACATCCCCCATGTTTCGTGTTGTGAAAATAATATCCTGACGGCTGATTTTACGGAAATAGAGATTAAAGAGGCAATTTTCTCAATGGAACACAATAAAGCGCCAGGACCAGATGGCTTTCCAGCTGAATTCTATCAGCATTTCTACGAAACCATTAAAGGACCTGCTCCAGATGTTCCATGATTTATCTAATGGAGATTTACCTCTTTTCAGCTTAAATTTTGGAGTTATTACTTTAATCCCTAAAGTTCAAGAGGCTAACATCATTCAACAATACAGGCTGATTTGTTTGTTGAATGTGAGTTATAAGATTTTCACCAAAGTTGCCACAAATAGATTAAACTCGGTGGCAGATAAAGTGATCAGTCAAACACAGACGGCCTTTATGAAAGGAAGAAATATTCTCGAAGGGGTCGTGATCCTTCATGAAACTTTGCATGAACTTCATCATAAAAACAAAACGGATAATTCTCAAATTGGATTTCAAAAAGCTTATGATAAAGCACGATGGCCCTTTCGCTTGGACCCTCAATGAAAGGTTTCTCGCCCAAATGGATCTCTTGGGTTAAGACTTTCATTTCGGGGAAGTGTTCTGTGAATGTTAATGATGATGTCGCTTTTTCCAAACTAGAAAAGGCCTTCGACAAGGAGATCCACTATCTCCTTTGCTGTTTAACATCATAGCAGATATGTTAAAAGTGCTTATAAGTAGAGCTAAACTAGATGGGCAATTTGATGGAATAATTCCCCACCTAGTTGATGGAGGACTTTCGATCCTTCAGTATGCAGATGATACTATACTTTTTTTGGATCATGATCCGGATAAAGCTTGTAACATGAAGCTACTTTTGTATGTGTTCGAGCAGGCATCGGGTCTTAAGATCAACTTTCATAAGAGTGAGGTTTTTTGCTTTGGGAGTGCCCAAGAGCATCTAGGATACTACACTAACTTATTTGGGTGCAAAGTGGTAACTTTCCGATCTGCTACCTTGGCATTCCAATCCACTATAGGAAGCTAAGAAATTGCGATTGGAAGAAGGTTGAAGAGCGTGTTGAAAAAGACTCAAGAGTTGGAAAGGGAAGAATCTCTCTATCGGGGGGCGCCTAGTTTTGATTAACTCGGTGCTCAGTAGCCTTCCGATGTACATGATGTCCTTCTTCTCTTTACCCAAAGGAGTCCTTAAAAACTGGATTATTTTCGCTCTAGATTTTACTGGCAAGGAGACGAACATAAGAAGAAATATAGACTTACCAAATGGAGTATGTTGTGCCAACCAAAAGAACAAGGAGGTCTCGGGATTCATGATCTAAATATAAAAAATATTGCCCTTCTTAGCAAATGGTTGTATAAGTTGCTTACTTCAGATGGCCTATGGCAACAAATTCTCCGAAATAAGTACTTGGGTTCGAAGCCTTTGGCCCAAGTGGAATGGAAATTCGGGGATTCTCACTTTTGGTCCTGTCTAATGAAGGTAAAACGAGACTTTCTTCGTTTTGGAACCTTTCTTATAAAGGATGGATCACAAGTTCGCTTTTGGGAAGACAACTGGATGGATGGATCACCTTTAAGAGATCAATATCCTTCCCTATATAACATTGCCAGACCAAAATTTATAACGATTTCAGATGCGTTGAGCTCTTCACCTCCAAGTTTCTCTTGGCGAAGACCTCTCATTGGTCCAAAGCTAGCTGCTTGGAATGATTTATTGGCGCGCATTGAAGGAGTTGTTCTATCGCAAGATCAGGATAGCTTTTACTGGAACTTAACCTCTAATGGTCAATTCTCGGTAAAATCTCACTATGCTGCCTTAATGATTAAAAACATCCCCAATAAGAATAGAAATTTGTGGAAGCTAAAAGCTCCTTTGAAGATTAAAATTTTCTTGTGGTACTTACGACAGGGTGTAGTGCTTACAAAAGATAATTTAGCTAAAAGAAATTGGAAGGGTAATTTGTCATGTGTTTTTTGCCATAAAAACGAGACAATCAATCATTTGTTCTTTGAATGCCGCTTCGCTCGGTCTGTTTGGAGTGTCCTTCATTTAGCAATCGGGCTAAAACAACCTGATAGTGTGGAACATTTGTTTGGGAATTGGCTTCATGGTTTCAATAAGGATTCAAAACCTCTACTTCTGCTTGGAGCGGCGGCTTTGTGCTGGTCACTTTGGATTTGCAGAAATGATATGGTTTTTAAAAAGAAGTCTTTGGTTTCTCCTTTACAGGTTATCCACTCGGTGGCTTCTTGGCTCTCCGCTTGGGCTATTCTCACAAGGAGCACTTACAGTGTGGGTTACTCAGGGTCACAACTTTTGGTGCAAGTGGCCAAGGTTTCTTTCTCCCATGCACATGGGTGGCGGTCTAGTCTTCGGATTGCAGATCACTAGAGTGTGTCTGTCTCTTATTTTGTCTTCTTTTTTCTTCTTTCTTTTCATGGCTGTGTGTTTCAAACAGAAGCCGGAAGTGTGCCAAGGCTTTGTATCTTCTTGATGTATTGTACTTGGTATTAATAAAACTTTGCTTCCTTTATCAAAAAAAAAGACGAGCTAAGTTGTTGTACATGGGCTGGCGGCTGGCCTCCATCCTCTGATATATATATATAGAGAGAGAAAAAGCTCAAGGCCCAGCCAAATGAACGGCAGTATGGGCCGAGTGGGCTGCCTCCCACCTCCTGTTTGAATGAAGAAGCACAAGCCACAAGGTGTTGGTGGTTGCTTGGTTTCATTGGGATGTGAATGTGGCCAGGACTCATGAGGATGTTCTCGACCAGACTAGGGATGGCAATAGCCCTGATCCTCATTTCTCTATGGAGAATTCCTCTATTAGGAGATAAGGATGGGGAAATCTCCCTCGAAGGGGTTTATTGGAGAAAATGTTGTCCCTATTGGAGATCATAGGGCCGGGGATGTTCCGTTGTTCCCCGTCCCCGTCCTGCATTATCACTAATATATGCGAGTTCATTATTAATAAACATGCTAAATATGAATTATTTTAGTGATTCACTCACACTTCAATCACACATGCACCATTACTTTAATGATTCACTCACACTTCAATCATACATGCACCATTACTCTAATGATTCACTTATGTAGCATGTGATCTTTCATATAGCGTTTTTGAGGATTAGTCCCAGTCGAGGCCCCGCAAACCCGTCGAGAATCAAGGATAGGGGAAATTAAACCCTATTTGCGGAGACGGGGACGAAAAATTTTAAGTTATCGAGGATCAGATATGGGAGAGTGCTCCCTGTGGAGATTTTCCCCGTTGCTATCCCTAGGCCAGACAGCCTCATCGACAGCGTCTCCGAAGACCATCTCCGCTTCCCAGTCGTAGCCTCCTCTTACATACTTTTGGTTCACCATTTCCAGTTTATGTTGTTCAACAGCAACAATGGATTCTACTAAATCTCTGCAAATCTGTCCATGTTGCGCCTGCAGGTTTTGTATAATTGGGCCACACCCCTGCTCATTGTATCGATCACAATATATAGTATGAAGAGACTTGCGTTGCATGTAAGTTACATGAATGAGGAAACAAACAACAGAGTTGATCCTATTCTATGTACCACCGTAGCAAGCATGGAAACCATGCCGGCCAGTAGGATTCAGTGGAATCTCCAACAAAGGAATTCTTATCTCTGACATCCCCCTCAGTTGATGGGAAAAATTAGTCCAGTGACACTCAATTCGTTGGTTTTTTGTGATGTGTCTATGATATGTGGGTCCATCTGAGTCTATGACAGTGGGCCAGGGTATCAAAAAGTGAATCACGAATTTTAAAGAGTGTCAGTGGCGCCAATCTCCCTCAGTTGATGCGTCGGGTGTGCGAAAGAGAAACTTGATCGAAACTCTGAGAACAGCAATGATGGTAGACCCTTAGTCATGATATCGGCAAACTATTGGCTTGACAGCAACACATGAAGGACACAGACGTGACCAAGACTTTTCATGGACAAAATGGATGTCAACCTCAATGTGCTTGGTGTGGCGACGCTGAATAGGATTCAGCTGACATGTTGATGGCACTAACATTGTCAAAAAAAATATTGCGCTTGAGATGGGACGATGAAACTCCTCCAAAACCTGTTGGATCCGGCAATATTCTGCCATAGCGTGAGCTACCGCACGATATTTGGCCTCGGCACTAGAATGCGAAACAGCCGGCTGACGCTTGGAAGACCAGAAACAAGATTGTTGCCGAAGAAAACACAGTACCCGGAAGTGGAACGTCGAGAGTGCTTATAACCGGGCCAATCGTTGTCGGAATAAGCGCGAGGGGAAGAGGACGGTGTGGCACGAATCTGGAGGCCAAAATCTAGAGAGCCATTGACATAGCGAAGAATTCGCTTAATCAAGGCGAGATGAGGCTCATGAGGATCATTGATGATAAGACACACTTGCTGGACCGCAATAGAAATATCGGGGCTAGTGAGCGTTAAATATTGAAGCGCTCCGGCGAGTCTCTGATAACGAGTGGGGTTGGTGACGGGAGAACCAGCAGCGGCCGAGAGCTTAGAAGGTGTATCAATGGGAGTGGCGCACGGTTTACAGGAAGCAATACCAGCACGCTCGAGAAGCTCAAGTGCATACTTGCGTTGGGACACGAAGAGACCCCATTGCTATGTTTACTATGAGCAAGTATAGTAAGAGGCTTATAGCTCGTTTATGTGGCATTTTTGTCTATGTGGAAGAGAGATGCATCTAAAAATAAGAGGAGTGTGCTCTCATACAACAGCCCATCTCTACACGTGCTCCAAGACAAATAGAGGAAAGAGAAAGAGAGAAGATGTCAATCTAATAGCCAATCTTATAGCCTACCCTATTATATGAATGTCAGTAGTGATGGATCTATATGACATAGTAACATCATACAGCTGATAGTAGGCTCTATTATTAACCTTGCTCTATTAAATAAGAACCAGCTTTCATCTCTTTTTCCACTCTTTCACATAAAGATAAAATTAATGTAGACATACAAAAAGCAAGCTAAGGTAGCTTTATTATATGTGACCTTACTGACTTGTTGCTGCTCTGCAGCAGCTGATCCTTCTAATTTGTTTCCTTACTGATGACAGAAATACTTGTGTGGTGCGTGGACTGCAATCCTAGGGATGCGTGAATCTGTTGCCCTTGGAAAGTTACAGCTACAGTTATTTCACAGCAACTGCGAACTCATGGTTATTCTGATGGGACAAGTAAGAGCTTTCTCTTCTAGTGCCTCTTTTAACCTTACATATAGTCAATTCTTCAGATCCTCAATAATTCTAATGCATTTCTTTCATATAGTTAGGCTATTCTCAGTGCATGGTGTCTTCCTTATTTAATGCTTGCTACATAGGACAGGTTGCTGATGTGGCATATGAGTTAAAGAGGAGAGAGAGCAGTGCGGTATCATCCTGGAGATACTGCTCCGGCTCCATAACCAACACCTTGATTTTCGGACGACACCGCACTGGGGTCGCTATGGTGTCTTCTCCACGCGTTCACATGATACATTTGATCATAGCATATGCAGCAATTTAATAGACACATGCTGTCTTGGATATTGTAGCATGATACTATACATTGGAGAGGGTGTTTCATCTAAACAGTATCATACTATGTATCCTACGTGGCTGTCTTGGATTTTGGAGTACGACACCATCCACTGGGAATAGCCTTATAGGACTGTAAGTAGTACAATAGACCATTTGGATACAATTTCCTGATTGTCCAAAATTAGCACATGGCTCTTTCTTATGCCTAGTTGTAAAGTTGAAGTCAGTTCGGATCACTTATATGCCACGGTACCCATAACTAATGTGGACTTATGGAGTACTACTAAGTAGCATAATTAGAGTCGGGCGTTAGTCGGCCCGCACTGGGCATGATGGCTTGGGCCATGGCGAGCAAGCCGGCCCGCCCAAAAGACCAACGGCCGGGCGGGCTAGCCCGAGAGATGTTTTATAGGGTCTGCCCGCCAAAATCACGGCTGGTCGAGAGTGGTCGGCCGTCTTAACCCGGACCGACCCCACACTCATTCACTCTCTCCACACTAGTGTAATGGACAATAAAAATGACAATGGGTATTTGGGGAGAATTAAAATTGCGTGCTAGTATAGACGTTGCTAGTATGGTTTGCATGGTTTGGCGGTTTGCTAAGCACGTATGGTCGCATGATTTGCTAGTACGTATAGTCGCATGAAAGATACAAGCATGCAATTTTTAATTTATACTAAAAATTGCATGGTTTGCTAAAGCTAGTTAGCTAATTTAATTTATACTACGTTGAATTGCTCGCCTCACGTGTCCCGCCCACGGCCTCCTGCCACCCACGAGCTTTAAGCTTTCAAGTCGGGTCGTCCGAACCCGCCCATGTCGTCGGTCAAGGGCCGCCTGACGGCCCCATTTCTAGGTCTGCCCGCCCTATAGCTCGAAATGGGGCCTGCCCGAATCCATTCGTGTCGGCCCATGCTTGGGCGGGTCAGACGGCCGGGCCCATGCTTGGGTCAAGTCAGACGCCGGCCTTGGGCCGCCCGTAAAAAGCCCGGCCCAACTCCCAGCTCTAAGCATAATTGAAGGGTCATGATTTGGCCCATAAAAGATAATTAGATCGGCCATAATACATACTTAAATATAATTCTAGCACAGGCTTGTTTGCTTATCTCTGGGCCTACATGAGTAACTAACTCTTCAGTTATGACTAAAATTCATTGTCAAGTTTGCCATTTTCTTCTTTTGCAACATCTCATAAACTCACATAACACAGATGATATATCTAGAGGAATGGTCCTCATTGGAGAAGAAGCGTGCTAATTCTTTGTCAGGAACACTGGAAGCTTTGAATGCTACTATTCCGCGCCTTCCTGTCTATGATGGAGCAGTGGTTCAAAATCCAGAAAAAACATTGAATTTTTTTTCTACATCTTCATTTCCAGTCGAATTTCATATTTTTATCCACCAATTTATATTTTGCAGGCAGCTATTCAAGCTATCAAAAATGTTGTTGGCACTGCAATAGATGTCATGCAGACCATAGGAAACTCAACAAGTACTCTAATGTCTAAGGTGCTGTTTTATATATGGATGTTCCTTGTTAGTTTTCTTGCAAATATATACCATAGTTCTATAATGATATTTGCACCTACATTGGCGATGAGATGTAATGAAAGATATGTACTGGGATTCTGCATTGGCTGTTTTTGATCTGAAATCATCTGCCACTTTCTGCAGTTAGCCGGGACAAATGTCTAGGTGTCAGTCACGTCACTCCAGAATTGCCATTCAAGAACATGTTCTAATGACGCAGTGCAGAGAGTTGATGTCCACGCAAACATCAATGCAGGGAAGTAGTATGTTAGAGCTTTGATATCACTTTTTAGGGATAGCAGCATACCAAAATAATTAGTTATATGTCTGTGCGTTGCAACGAAAACTCAATTTACGATAAAAAGTTTATTTGCAAAAAGCACTACCAATGGCAAAGGTGGGTAATTAAGGAGCAATGGCAAAGGTGGATAATTAAGAGCACTAACAGTGGCAAAGGTGGGTAATTAAAGAGAAGTGGCAAAGGTGGGTAATTTTGATGAAGTGATGTGGGAAGAAACTCTCACTTTATATAGTAAAGATTGGAGACAAGATTTAATATAGAAAAACTCTTGCGGAAAAAATCACGGTAAACAATCCATTATAATGTGTTAGGATCGGATTTTCAAATCCGAACCCTTTGTATATAACATGTGCTAGTTTAGAAAAAGCTAGCACATATAATGGAAACAGTGATGACAACATATTCATATCTATCATGAATCAAATAATATTAATTAAACAAAAAGGTATCAGTCTTATAGCTAATTATTACAAATAAACAACCTCATAGTTTGAGTTCAATAAAATAGCAGCGGAAACAAAATAACAACAACAGAATAAACCCATCTATTTTCCTAATAGGCAATTGATTGGGGTACACGTACTAGCATTCCGGATAACCTTCATCGTAACCACAAGCAAAAAACTCGTAGTTACCTTCAACTTCTATACACTCCTTTGTGGAAAGTTGGGATGTTGCAAGAGTGAGCACAAAATGTACCCCGCAAGTCTTAGAAACATAATACATGATAACTATATGCAAGGCTTAACAATTGAAGGCATAATATAACTCTTTTAGCATAAAGCAATGTTTAACTTTTAAATACGAATAATCATTTGTTCAAAATGTAATTGAATAATAATTAAATTTGATATAATAACTAAATAGATTTCAACCACCTGATTGGCTCCAACCGCTAAACCACAACCCGAGTTGCGAGGGGGCGCGGGCTAGCGACATGGCCACATGGGCCGGTGACGGCACAGCGGCGGCGCAGTCCGCCGGAGCCAGGGAAGAAGACACAGCCGTGTGCAAAATCGCGATGGATGGCCAAGGGGCTTGAGGCAAAAGATCATAAGATATTATTGTTGTTCGTGTTCACTGCTATGCCCGTATAAAGTATGATATATTAGCTCTAAATTTGTTAAGGAAAAACCCAGATCAAATTATTATCGAGGATGGCTTGTAAAAATGTAATTAAGGGCATTAGCATTCCGGATAACCTTCATCGTAACCACAAGCAAAAAACTCGTAGTTACCTTCAACTTCTATACACTCCTTTGTGGAAAGTTGAGATGTTGCAAGAGTGAGCACAAAATGTACCCCGCAAGTCTTAGAAACATAATGCATGATAACTATATGCAAGGCTTAACAATTGAAGGCATAATATAACTCTTTTAGCATAAAGCAATGTTTAACTTTTAAATACGAATAATCATTTGTTCAAAATGTAATTGAATAATAATTGAATTTGATATAATAACTAAATAGATTCCAACCACTTGATTGACTCTAACCGCTAAACCACAACCCGAGTTGCGAGGGGGCGCGGGCTAGCGACATGGCCACATGGGGCGGTGACGGCACAGCGGCGGCGCAGTCCGCTGGAGCCAGGGAAGAAGACACAGCCGTGTGCAAAATCGCGATGGATGGCCAAGGGGCTTGAGGCAAAAGATCATAAGATATTATTGTTGTTCGTGTTCACTGCTATGCCCGTATAAAGTATGATATATTAGCTCTAAATTTGTTAAGGAAAAACCCAGATCAAATTATTATCGAGGATGGCTTGTAAAAATGTAATTAAGGGCATTAGCTACTGAACATATATATTCAAAATTAATTGCTAACAAAAATATTGGAAAATAAATAATATAGGAAATACAAGTATGCAATATACCCAATTAATTTGGACAGCAGTATGATCAAGGAGACAAGGATCATGACCTCCCTTGCGACTCCTAGTCGGCATTCGTTCCTTGGTAAGCTTAAGGATTGTCACCTCCTACTCCAGTTGTCCTTGCGGCTCCTTTGTTATAGTGGTGGCTGAGGACGAGGATGGAGCAGCTCAGCGGTGCCACGATGAGATTTGGGGGCTGAGGAGGGCAGGGAAAAGAAAGTGAGGGTGCAGTCGCTGTGGCTTTGTAGCCGAGGAAGGTGGTGGTATAGAGATATAGTAGTTAAAAAAAAAGCTCAAGTCTCGCGAACTGTTGGAGCTCGGTGTTTTAAGCTTGATTCAAGCTCTAAATGAGTTGAATTCAAGTTTGATCTCGAGCTCGCGAGCTTCACCGAGCTGAGCTCAAATATCTCGCAAACCTAGTAAATTTATGAATCATTCGTTAGATATTACTGTTTGCCAACTCTTAGCTAGCTCGAGTTTGAGTATTTTTATTGTTAAAAAACAATACATATTAAATTGTTCATTGTTACTAAGCTTAATCGAGCCAAGTTCAAGCCTACTTTAGTTTGGACGAAACCAAACTCGAGTCTAGATCTAAACTCGGACCCTAACTAAAGCTCGTTCGATCTCGAGCCTCACAAGGCCGAGCTGAGCTTGTTTAAGTAGATCAACCGGTAGAAGCAGCGCGACGCATGGGTGAAGGTGTCGACAACGACATAGGATTTGCCACTTTTTTGGTGGGCGAGCTGGGGCGGAGATGCAGGGAGGGCATGGCTTGCATTGATAGCCACACAAAGTGTGTAAGTGTGTTTGGTTACTTGTACTAAATGATATATGTATGAGATAGTTCAAGAAAAAAGTCATTTATATGTTTGGTTGTTTGAATGGAATCATCCCATATTAAATGGTGAGATACAAATTTAAGAAATATTTTTTATAAATATTAAACCATTCTTTTCACCTAAAACAAATAAAATTAAAGATCTTATACCACCAACCAACTACAGGAACAAAGGCGGCAAGCGTGTGGCTTGGACACATTCAGTGGCAGAGCCAGGATTCTTCGAAGCCTCGGGCCAAAAACTAAGTGGTAATAACTAACGCCAAAACATACCCACACTGAGGTACAATAAAAACACTACACAAATACATAATTAAAGATAAATTTGAATTCCATGCTTAATATTTCAATAAAATAGATAAAATATGTCAAAATAATATAACGTAGTGGAGTGGTAGAAAACTTAATACCTAATTAAAGAATGTTTGGTGCATCCGAGACTATCATATTTTCATCAAAAATAGAACAAGAACTTAACCTGTAAAAGAGAAAATTGCACATGTAAATTAGACGCACAAAACTATGAAGAAAACTTTTAAGGTAAATTGCATTAGAAGAATGTAACATACCACTAGCACGAAGACTACGAGGTAGTTGTTGCTTACGAGACCTCATACTTTGAAAACATTGTAAATCTTGTTATCTTCAATACTTGCAAATACATCTCGCTCAATGTAGCATACCATACTATCATTCATCCATTCATCATTTCAACTATGAACTATCATTCTATCAAATAGCAAATAATACCGGAGCAATACAATCAGTAATCTATAATCATTCAACATTTCAACTGAATTACCAACTATGAACTATCATTCTATCATTGAATCATTCATTCATTCTATAGAGTATATTCTGTATAAATCAAGGCATCAAGCAAATAAGTAAAAAGGCAATACCAGTCTACGAGAGGTCCAGACTCTAGAGTGGCATCAAGGCATCAATCCATACTTCACTAGTTCACCGATTCATTCTCGGACTCTCCGGTCTCAGAAAGCGCACCAACTAGTCAAATCCAGACCCAGAGCGCGACGGCGGGCGAAAGCAGCAACCAGCACACGCGCAGCCAGTTGCGTAGATCCGATGAAGGGGGGAGTCGGGGGCGACTCGGTGCCGGCGGGATCTACGGACTTCGGTCTTTGGGCTGGGCGGCCAGATTGGGGCGAGAGTTGAGGGCGAGCAAAGAGTAGAGCCGGTCACCGAGAGGCAGAGCAGCGAGCGGCCGAGCAGCGGAGGGCCCGGGTCGAGAGCGGGCGAGTGGCGGCCGGCCGGAGGGGGGACGGCGGCGGCGGCAAGCTTCGGCACGGCCGCACGGTGAGGATTTGGATCTGCGCTCTGGGTCGGGCCATCGGGCGATAGCAATGGGCGGGCGGGCCGAGCCGAGGGTGGGCGGCGGTGATGGCTGCAGCGGGCCGAGGGCGGTGGCGGTGGAGCGGCGCGACTGCTCGGCCTCTGCTGCTCCCAAAGGCTCGTCCGGTCATCCTCTTTCTCTTTGGCTCGGGCCGCCGGCCGGCAATTAATGGCGACAGCGCCTCTGTTGCTTGTCCCTGGCTCTGGGCCTCGGGCCTTGCCGCCACTGCAGGATCGATGGGCTTGCGGCCGGGCCCAAATTAATATAAACAGTAAAAGCACACTATAATTTGGCCAAGCCCTAGTGGCCCGAGGTCCAGCTCCGCCCCTGGCTAAGTATAATTAGGCCAGATAGATATACATGTATGTAGTTAATTAGAGAGAAGAGTTTAAGGTTAACCTTGAGTATTTGAGTATAAAAGGCAGAGGAGGCGATCTCCCGGGTGGTTATCGTGAGCCGCACAAAACAGAGGAAATAACGCGGCGGCTGCTGCGCAAGCAAGAAAGTAGAGAAGTCACGCCAGGTTACGAGCGGTAGAGGCAGGCAGCCAGATCAGGTGGCGAGCAGCGTGGCGCAGCGCGCCCCAAGCAGCAGCGGTGCGACGCCCTAGGCGGCAGAGGAGAGGAGCTATGCTATACAGCAAGCACAGAAGAGAAGCCTCTCCAGCCGGACGTACAGGCGATCAGAAGAAAGAGATCGACATCTACAGGGTGCTGGTCTAGTGCATGCATACGACTTACGAGTGAAGAGATCAACACGCTAGCAGTGGACAACGTGATAGAGGAAACAGAGGAGACAGAAAAGTGAGAAGAAAAGAAAATTTAAGAAAAATTCTAAGGATTATTTAAGGTTGTACTTTTATGTAAATGGATTTATATGTATGTTTTTTTTGATAAAAATCAGTGAGTATTAATTCTGATCTACTAATTCATGTTTACGTATAATAGCTTTCTAGTATGCATGTTTAATCTAGTTTTCTTTCAAGTTTTAGATTAATTATTCTAGATTTAATCTTTAAGTTTCATCATTATTTTAGTAATTTTTAGAATTAGTAAAAGATAAAAAGTAGGTTTAAATGTTAGTTTAGACCGGTTCATCTTTCTTTGATGCGCCTCAATCCTTCACTGGGTTGTCTCACGCCCGCGCGCGTCCTAGTCGCAGGCTCGCAGCAAGGTCAGAGGACAGCAAGAATCCAACTCGAGAGGCCCGGTTCTCCCATGGAGGCGGAGTACGGCGAACAAGCGGTACCGCTGCAGGTGCGTGAGTTCGACGGCGCCCGCGACCGCGCCGGCGTCGAGCGGCTGGAGCGTGCCTGCGAGGTGGGCCCCAGCGGCGGCAAGCTGTGCCTATTCACCGACCTCCTCGGCGACCCGCTCTGCCGCGTCCGCCATTCACCGGCGTACCACATGCTCGTACGTAGCCCACATGCGTACGGACTCGATCATTGTTCTTGCATGAATCGATCACTCAAGCGAGCTCGTGCACTATCACTCAGCTCTTCCGTGGTAAATGCGTCAGGTCGCGGAGGTCGGGGGCTGGCCCCTCGGCACGGAGATCATCGGCGTCGTCCGTGGTTGCGTCAAGACCGTCGTGTGCGGCCGCAGCCAGCTCTTCTCCAAGGTCGCCTACCTACTCGGCCTCCGCGTCTCCCCTCGCCACCGGTAACTACTACTTTCTGATCAATCGTCACGCCGTCGACGCATTGCGGTTTAATTGATTGCACTAAGCTATAGCATGCATCATCCGATCCACACAGGCGTAAAGGGATCGGAACGAAGCTGGTCGAGAGAATGGAAGAGTGGTTCCGGCAGATGGGCGCCGAGGACGCCTACGTCGCCATCGACAGGGACAACGACGCCTCGGTGCGCCTCTTCACCGGCCGCTGCGGCTACGACAAGTTCCGCACGCCCTCCGTCCTCGTGCACCCGGTGTTCCGCCACGACCTCGCGCCGCGCCACTGCGCCTCCGTCGTCCGCCTCGACCCGCACGAGGCCGAGATGCTCTACCGCCGGCGCTTCGCAGCCGTCGAGTTCTTCCCGCGTGACATCGACGCCGTGCTGTGCAATCCGCTGTCGCTGGTCACGTTGCTCGCGGTGCCAGCCGGGACGCGGTGGCGCGGCGTCGAGGAGTTCTTGGCGTCCCCGCCTGCGTGTGGAACTGCAAGGACGCGTTCCGCCTGGAGGTGCGCGGCGCGCGCCACACGGGCCGCCGACCGTGCCGCGCCGTGGCTCGGCATCCCGTCCATCCCCAACCTGTTCGAGCCGTTCGGGATGCACTTCGTCTACGGCCTCGGCGGCGACGGTCCAGGCGCGCCACGGCTGTCACGCGCGCTGTTCCGGCACGCGCACAACGTGGCGCGCCGCGCCGGAGCGCGAGTGGTGGCCACCGAGGTTGGCGCGGCGAGCCGCTCCGCGCTGGCGTGCCGACTGGCCCTGCTCGGCGCGGAGGACCTGTGGTGCACGGCAGCAGCGCCGACGGCGCGCTCGGCGACTGGACCAAGCGCCGAGCGCCCATATTCAGAGACCCAAGGGAGTTTTAGTTAGCTGAGCTCTCCTGTTCACTAAAACTTGTCGGTTTGAAATACGTAGAGTTAAACTTTTGAAATTTTAGCTAGCTATATCTTTTTAAATATGTAGATTGAATACTTGAAAATCATACGTGTACATTCGTCTTGGAACATACTTTCGTAATATTATAATTTTATTTGATTTTTTAAATATATTACATAAAAATTAGTAGTTAAAATTGAGTTTGGGAGTCCGCGTCGATGTCTAAAACGACTTCTATTTATGACCAGAAAGAATAGTTTCGATCTTAGATTTACCGTAGATCTCGTGATCCGACGGCCGAGAGTTTTGTCTCAGCTCTAAGAGGACCCATCTATAATTTCGCTTTTTTTGTCAGTTTTAACGGTGGAGACACGAAGAATATTCGTGTGTGTTTATACGAGTGGATGGATAATTGGATACGAAATTACGAATGGCCTTTTTGTTTTGTGGGCAAAAATTGGTCACTTTCTTCTCTCTCTCTCTCTCTGACCTTTTTGGTTAACGAACTTGCATGGATGTTCCTTACTTGACTTCTTTTGCTGAGCCAACCGAAAACTCTGAGCTTATCCAGCAAAAATTACGGACAAATGAGAAGATGGTGATTGATGACAGTGCATGCAATCGATGCTTTCTTTCTTGGGTCCAGATCTTGTACAGGTAACCGTTGAGAGTTTGTGTAGGTGCGACAGGTGTGTGGCACGATCATCCGAGCTAGAAAATGGAATCTTAAACCATTCACAGGTGGCATAATGTTTTGCATGGCACTAATGTTTGTTCTAAGTAAGGGTGTGTTTGGTAGAGTTCCAGCCCTATCAAATCCGTAAATTTGGTGGAGCTGGGTATTATTAGTTCTATCAGAACTGTGGAGCTAGAACTACGAATACATTAAAAGTATTTAGATGGATCATTTGTTTACATTTTAAACCAAAAATATAAACTTAATTCACTTTATTTTAGTCTACAATTTTCAGATCTCAGGTGAAGTTAAGATCTGAAGCGCTACCTAACAGGCCCTAATATGCATTAAATAGGTTCGGTAATGTATCTTTTTACATGGAAATTCCAATAGCAGAAACGATTAATTATTATGTGAGTTTCACGTGCCAAGTGGCAACCGGTTCACCAATGCCTTTAGCATTTTTTCAACTTTTCAATCTACACTGTCATATTGTTTACTTGGTACTCCGTCCGTTTTCGAATACGTATTATTCTAGTCTTCAAATTGACATATCATTCTACAATTTTGAAGCTATTTTTTTTATCATTTTTCTATACCACTCCCATTTAGCTTTTTTTTCAATGTCATTTATTATTATATACTAGAGTAATACATATTATCAAAATATAATAAAGAGGGGTAATGCAGTCTTTTGTGAATGTAACTTGGTGGAAGTGTAAGACCTAAAATAACATCTGTTCATAAACTGAGAGAATTTTAGTTTATATTACTAATAAAGGACAGTGGTTAGTAAGGGTGCGTTTGGTTAGGTGTATGAGGGTGAACCGTACCGTTCCGTATAGGATTTGATTCTGTCTTTGCGTTTGGTTGGTTGAACGGAACCATTTGATACAGGATGAGTTGGTACAGATTCTTAGAATATTCCAAAAAGATACTGCACCATCCCGTATGGAAAATTTGGCCGAACCAATCGGTTCAGGATAGGATCGTTCACTTGCATTATCCCTCAAACCAACCTCATCGCTTAATCCAATCTCATCCCTTTAACCAAACATCATCTCGTACCATCCTGTATCATTTCATCCAAGCAACCAAACAAAATCTTGTATCATTCCATTCAAGCAACCAAACACATTCTCTGTACCATCTCATTCAGGATCATCCCATCCATCCTGTACCATCCTATCCCATTCATCCTCGTACACCCAACCAAATGCACTCTAAGTAAGTAGGGAAAAAGAAGGTTGTAGCAGCAAACTATACCTCAAATTACACATTCTTTCCATTACCCACCTACTGCAGAGAGCCCAATCGAGGGCAGAGAGGCGGCGGTGGGGAAACTAATCGTTAACCGTTAATCGAAAAACAAAATCTAATTGTTAAGTGGCTAAGTGCTATACACAAATTTTTTTTTGGAGGGAGAAAACTATAGAGATTCAAAGAAAACATGCAAGTACTGATCATCGGTTTAACTTCAAACACTACTTATGCCTTCTTAACCTTTCAAGCCCCGTCAAACGTGAAATTTTTTCCTGACTCCTGCCGGAATTAAACTATTTTATGTGAAATTTCTGCGTTCCAAACAAGCCTCAATCTACATTTCCATGTTGTTTACTAATTACTATAAAGTCCTTTTCAGTTCTAAAGAAAAGAATATAGTCCATTTGGAGTCCCTCAACTCTTCTCGGAGTCTAATTTTCGTCCTTTTTTCTAATACGTACATTTAGAATCCATCTTTTTAAGAAAATGACGAAGTTCTGCTATGCATTAAGGAAGTAGAGCAAAAGATATAGCACTGATATCATGTCACAGACCAATATCAAAAGCATGCAAATCATATCCTTAATCGATATCACGGGCGGTTTTCGTCACGTTGGTTGCCACGTCGACCGCCGCATCATCGCCTCAACCCCACATCTTATTTCCATTCTTTTCTATCCTCTTCTCTTCTTCTAAGCGGTCAAACGTGGCAGTCAACGTAGCATCAAGTGATGATGCGACGGTTAACGTGATATCGGCATAGGGATGTAATTTGTATAGTTTTTCTGTTGAGGGATGGGCTCTAAACAGTATTGAACACGAAAGACGAAAATTAGAAGCCAAGGGATCGAGCCGGGGTGATCTTTTTCCCGTAAAAACTTAGGAAGTCGGTCTTTTTAAACACCTGAAAGTGAGGGTCATGGCCTGTCGCCCAAGATCCGCATCAACTTCGATCTGGACGGAGAGTGCTGCCGATCTGGGGCCATGGCGTGGCATATATACACTGCTAACTTCTTCGTGTCACTCTCGGTCGATGGATGGGAACGAATGGACTGGCCGTGACAAGTTTGGATGGATAGATTAGCGCCCAAACTATTGCATATTAACGATCTGTTGCAACACAAGTCTCGAGAAAAAGAAAGCTACGTACACACACTCGCATGAATTATTATATACGGGCCTGATGATCATATATAGCTCATAATCCGTCAAGTTCATGCATCTCTCGTCATCAAAGGGAAGGCAACAGTCAATCCATCATTCAGAAAGGTAGTTAGTCGGTCCATGTATCACAGGCAGGCTCCATGCCGACACATTGTTCCTCAATTTCGCTGACAGTTGTCTCTCTGCCCTGCGGGTGTGAGTGGAAGCTAGATAGATCCATGTTTATCTTCAAGATTTTGACCTAACCGATCCAGACAAACCCAATCCTGATGTTTGTGGAAACAGAGAATGCAGCTCCACCTATATGAATCATATATGTTGTTTAAAATGGAGCGTATATATGGTGTGTAAAAATATATAGTGATGTATATAAGCACTTCTCTTATAAGGATATTCAGTCCTAGCTAGGAAACAATACAATTCTCGTAGCTGAACAACCAGAAGGAGAGACTGTTCTTTTACGGAGTAACAGAAGACGTGCCCCTACCCTAATGGGAGAATTTTCCCCGAAATATTTAGTTCAAGTTTGTGCTGCCCCTAAAAGGAGAGTCTAGCTAGACCAATTCGGATGCTAAAGAAAGATCACATTCTTGGCTCATGCGCGCTTAATCCCTTCAGTCTGCAAGGCATAAAATCTTTGGTAGGGTTGGAAAGAGTTTGAAGCCTTGAATAATAAACTGATAGTCGTAGATCAATCCTAATGGCAATCAAGAATGTTGAGAATATTCGAAGAACAATCACATAATAGATAAACACAAGATATATACAACCTGTTTGGAACACGGGAATCCTAAGTATTGATATAGCAAGGATTTACTGTGAGTAGTATTTTCTACAAAATGTAAAAAAAAAATGTAATGCAGAGTCTATGGTGAGCTCTGTCACAGACAAAAAAGAAGGAAAAAAAAAAGAACCGTGGCCGAGTAAGTAACATTACCATCTTACCCTTCCTTTCTAGGAGTAGTAAGCAGATGTAATCTGTTGGGCCGCGAGGGGGCCCACCTCGAGACTCCTTTTTGCTATCGCTATTTTGGAGCTGCATGTCGGCGTCTGTTTTTGTCGGCGTCCAAGAAAGCGGGCCCACATTTAACCTGGAACTACACTTTCGAGGCCCAGCATGTCTCCCCTCCCAGCGGTCGGTGGGCCCCTGCTATCTGCCACTGGGTCGAAACATGTCCATCTCCCATCTCTGGTAGTAAACACAAACAAGGCGCCCACCATATACTAAGGCCTGTTTAGTAGAATTTTAGATTCCAACTTCATCCGAAATTTAAAACTTATAGGCTAAAATAAAGTGAATTAAATTTATATTTTTGATCTAAAATGTAAATAAGATGATCCATCTAAATACTCTTAATGTACTCATAGCTCCAGCTTCACGAATCTGGTGAAATTAGAATTTTTAGGTTCACCAGATTCACGAATCTAATGAATCCGAAGCCCTGTCAAACACACCCTAATAGAAGCCTCGGCACAAATGGTCCCTCGAGTGCACATTTTCTGCTCCAATGTCATTGCCGATTGCTCCGCCGTGGTTTCAGATCGCTAGAATTAAATGCGGTAGGAGACAGATGTCTCTTGCTACCGCTGTCGTGGTTTAGATGTATGCTAAAAATACAATGACGATGTACAGGGACTAATTATGCCAAAAACATAAGCTAAGCGACCATTCGCGTCAATGACTCGTGATAATAGGTCTGCTCCCCCTTTCTTTCTTTTTTTTTAGATAAAGGAATCAATCCAGCCTCTTCACTCAAGGAGGAATACGGCTAAAGGTACAGAGTCCACAAAGTAAAAGAAGATTAACCGGCTTTACTGCCCCTAAACACAAACCAGAGAACAAATGAACGACCAACAAAACAAGATCCCAAAAGAATACAATGACTCTAGGCCTCAATTCTAAGAGTCCTTCTCCAACATGGTTTGGCAAACAGTCAAAATCGTAGTCTCTAGCAACTGCATCCTTTTAACAAAGATTCCTTTCTCTTCCTCTTTAGACAATGGAGACCAATTTCGATCCAATACGTTCTCTCAATATAACCTCGTATAAATGAGTTAAAAGAACCTCTATTGAATACCATATCATTCCTATACAACCAAATTGACCAACAAAGGACCGCTGCACCTACTAAAATTCGGAACTTAAGCTTAGAATTAACACCCTTAAGACAAGAGCCAAACAAAGTAGATACATTGGGAGGAGATTGAATTCCAAAAGTAATGAAAAAGGTATTCCAAATAGATCTTGCCAAATGACAATCAAAAAACAAATGTTGAATTGTTTCATTAGAATAACAAAACAACATCTAATACTACCTTGCCACCTTCTTTTAGCTAAATTATCCTTGGTTAAGATTACACCGACTTTAAGTACCAAAGAAAGATCTTAACCTTTAAAGGATTTTAAGCTTCCAAATGTCACATCCGCTAAGAATGGAATTTTCTGAATCAAGGCGTTATACATCGAATGAACTGAGAAGATACCTTTTTTGCCAAAAGCCCATCTAAATTTGTCCCTATCTTGAGAAAACGAAACATTAACAACCTTTGAAACTAGTTCAAACCAATTTGTCAAGTCATTTCCCATTAACGACCTACGAAAGGAGATATTAAGCGGGACCGATTCAAATACTCTTGCTACTGACATATCTTTCCTTCTGACCAATTTATAGAGATTAGGATACACCTCCATAAGAGTTTTAGTACCAGTCCACACATCTTCCCAGAACCTAGCACTTCTCCCATCCCCTAAATGAAAAGTACCCAGAGACAGGAATTGCTCTTTGACACTCATCAAGCCCGACCAAAACTGAGAATCTCCAGCCTTCCTTGATATTTGCGTAATGGATTTACTATGCAGATATTTCCTTCTAAGTAAATCTTGCCATAGGCCATCCTCATTTAACAATTTAAATAACCACTTACCAAGTAAACACCTGTTCTGCAATTCCAAATCTAAGATTCCTGCACCACCCATACATTTAGGTTTGTTGAGCATGCACCATCTTGCCAATCTATATTTCTTCCTATGATCATCACACTGCCAAAAAAACCTTGATCTGTAATAATCTAGTCTTTTAATAACCCCTTTAGGAGCTTTAAAAAAAGATAGCATAAACATCGGTAAACTAGAGAGAACTGAATTAATCAATACCAATCTGCCTCCAACAGTAAAAGAAGCTTTCCTTTCCAACTAGCAAGCTTCTTTTGAAATCTCTCCTCCACGTAAATCCAATCTTTGTTGCTAATTCTTCTATGATGCATTGGGATACCTAAATATCTGAAAGGAAGAGTTCCTCTTTGCATCCAAAAGATGAACATATTCTTTTTGAAGGCTTGAGCTTCACCAAAAGAAATATTTCACTCTTATGAAAATTGATCTTAAGACCGAAAGTTGTTCAAAACATTCAAGACAAGCTTTAAATTCAAAGCCTCCTTCAAATTATGCTCCAAAAATAGAATCGATCATCCGTGACATCAAGGATAGAAAGACCCCCATCCACTAAGTGCGGGATGATCCCTCTAAACTGGTTATTATCCTTAGCCCTAGCAATCAAAATAGCAAGCATGTCCGCTACCAGATTGAACAAAAGCGGAGATAAAGGATCCCCCTGCCTCAAACCTTTCATAGTCTGGAAGTAACGCCCAAGATTATCATTAACTTTGACATTCACACTTCCTTTACTAACAACGCATTCAATCCATTTACACCAAGTCGAAGAGAAACCTTTCATTCTTAGAGATTGCAGGAGAAAATCCCACTTAACCTTGTCATATGCTTTCTCAAAGTCTAATTTAAGCATCACTCTATTGAGCTTTTTCTTTTTTAACTCATGTAACGTTTTATGTAAGATGACGACTCCTCCATTATGTTTACGCCGCCATAAAGGCGCTTTATGAAGGTCTCACAATCTTCTCGAGCAACCGAGGCCACTCTATTAGCCGTAACCTTAGAAAAATCTTGAAACTCACATTTAGAAGACAGATAGGTCTAAATCGCTGAATTTGCTTAACCACTTTTAGCTTTGGCAACAATGTAATTGTTCAAGTTTAAGCTAAAAGAGACAAAGTTACATTTGTGGAAATCATGAAACATAGCCATTAGGTCATCTTTAATGAGCCCCAAAACTCTGATAAAATTCAAGAGAAAACCATCTCGCCCAGAGCCTTATTATGTTTCATCTGAAAAATCGAATCTTTAACTTCTTTATCGTAAAACCGAAATGTAAGGATTCCATTTTCCTCATCGACACCGAGGATATCCACTCTTTGAGATTCGATCATAGAGAAATTACTTCTTCCGATTTAACCAAACAATGTTTTGTAATACTTGGTAATGTATTTCTTGAGGTTTTCTTCTCCTCCGATTACCCCTTCCTCCCGCTCTAACCGAAAGATTCTAGTCTTCCTATGCTTTCCACTAGCCACCAACTGAAAATACTTAGTATTTCTATCCCCTCAAGAAGCATATTAGATTTAGCTCTCGATACCAATATAATTCTTCCTCCCTAAGAAGAGAAGCAATTCTCCGCTTAAGGTCTCGCTTTAACTCAACCTCCCGAGGACTAAGCACATTGACTCGCTTTCTTATCTAACTCCCCGCTCTCCTAATGAGTTCCTTTTTCACCTTTTATTAGAACCACCCACGTTTTTAGCCCATTCTCTCAAGAATTGCCTTAATCGCCTGATCTTATTTTGCCAAATTTCCAACGCATTGGAGCCACTAGTCTTTTTGTTCCATACCTCCGCAACTAGCTTATGGAAATCATCACGCATCAACCAACCTATTTCAAAGCGAAATACAGTATGCTTGACACCATGCGATCCTGACCCCGTATCGAGGAGTAATGGAGTATGATCCGAAATCTCCCGACTAAGAGCCACCACAGATGTTAAAGGAAATTTTAGTTCCCATTCCGTACACATCAAGACTCTATCTAATCTCTCATAAGTAGGAACCTCCAAAGAGTTGGCCCACGTGAATTTACGACCAGACATCTGGATTTTCCTTAAGTTCAAGCTATCAATAACCGCATTAAACAAAAAGGGCTATTTACTATTATAATTATCATTGCTTTTCTCGCTAGAATTTCTAATAATGTTAAAATCTCCACCAATCAAAATGGGCAACGATTCTTTGCTACAAGAACGAACCATTTCAGCAAGAAAAGCCTCCTTGAATTTTGGTTGAGCAGCCCCATAAACTGCTACTAAAATCCACTGAAAACCATCCTCTTTACATTTCAGATGAAATTTGATATAAAAATCCCCTTCCTCAATGCTTCCTATATCAAAACTGTCTAAATTGACACCCAACGCCATGCCTCCCGACCTCCCATGAGGCTCCGTCCAATGCCAAAGAAAATTCCTACCCCCACACAAATTATTGAGTGTATGAGTAGCGAAATCTTTCTTACCAGTCTCCAAAAGAGCAATAAAATCTAGCTGTTGCTCTTTGGAAGTATCCGATAGGAATCTAATCTTAGCCAAGTCACTCAGACCTCTACTATTCCAAAAGATTCCTTTCATTTTACACTATTCTTATTGATTCTAACAAATTTAACCTTGCACTTGCCCTGCTTAGAGAACAAGGTGCAATCTCTAAACTTCTTATTCCTTTTAAACACAGCTTTAAAATTACAACTACGTTGACAACTATCATCATATAAGATCTCCTCTATTGGACCACCACAAATAGAGATAAGAGAAGTTGAAAAATCACATTCCCCCTGTAAGTCAGTATCACTCCCATAAGAAACATGAATATCTACCTCACAATCAGAAGAAAACACAGGAGCCTTTCTAGATATATCACCTTTGAAAAGTTCAAGAACCGCAGAAATTGACTCATCCAAAGTATTACCACAAAGTACTCCTAATTGATTAATATTGGCAATCGCATCACCAATAGGAATAGATGATAAACTTAGATCAAGAGCAGTACCTTCATTAAAATCCAGATTCTTCTTAGCAGCCCTACGCTCAGCCCGAACCAGAGAATGCTCAGTTCCCGAACCGGCCAGCCTAGGAGAAGAACGGAAGGGAGACATACAAGCCTCAGGAATGCCAGCCACCGCATGCTTAACAGCCTTGGCCCCACCGTCAGCACCCATGACAACAGCAAGAGACACCTCCTCCTGAGATATCTCCTGCCCACCGTCCAGACAACCTTCACCCGGCAACACAGCATTCAGACTTTCACCATGCTCCAAACCAATCAGGTGAGACCCGTCAACATCTAAGTAAACTTGCTCTTGAGAAGACTGTTTCTCTAACCGCCCAACCAAACCAGCCACATCACCAATAGAACCACCAACAGTACCTCCTTTAGGAAAAACGCCATCCTGAACAACATCTCCAATGACGTTAACAGACTGGGTCATACCAGAATCACCCGAACCAGCATTCCCTTCCCAGATAACTCCCCCATGAAAGATATATCATTATCTTCAGCTAATACAATGTCGGCTGCTTCTTCTAAAACCTTGTCCACTGAAGAATCTAACAACTCTTGAGCTTTCCTTCTCAAAAAGAATTGAAACTCACTATCTGACAACTTACTTACTGTCGCCAGAAAAGACTGCTTGACCCCACCTTCAAACCCAACCTTAGAAATTCCAGAACCAGAATTAGGGCCATCAATACTTCTAGCTCTCTTTGGCTCCCTAGCAGCATCAGACTCCCGATCATTCATAGTGCTGTCACCACCATCATCCTTCTTTTCTTCATCATCTGACTTGGATAAATTCAACTCTACTTCATCTCCATTCTCATCCCAACCAACTCTCTCCACTTCAAATCTTAACTCAAAATAATGGTCACCAATTACCACATCAAGAAATTGAGGGATAAGCTTAGGGTTTAAAACTGCCACAAAAATCCTCCCGAAATCACTTTTCCTTGTCATTTCCATATCCACCGTTTGAGTGGACCCCAACATGGAGCCAACAGCCCAGAGATTTAAAAATTCTCTGAGTTTCTTCCTTAATCCAAACACCCTAACCCATACTTTGGGTAAAAGATAGCCATCCTCTTTCTCTATCCACTCCTTAAAGATCAATCTAACACCTGCAGGAACACCCTCCAATCTCACATCAGCTCCACCAAACGCAATGGATCTTTGCAAGTCTGTCTTCGAAGGAAACATTGTCACAAAACCCCCCACTTGCTCCTTCAACACCCAAGACCATTTGCAAGGAAAAAGCCTCTGCAATTCAGACACAATCTGATCTTTAGCAAGCACACCCCCTTCCACTGAAATGAGAGCTGCTCTGTTATCTTTTTTCGCCTTAGGTAGCGGAGGATGAGGGATATGGTAGAAGCCCAATCTGTGCACAGCATAGCCTACTGCAAGCGCCACCGGCCGAGGTTGCTTGAGAATAGGGCATCTGTGATTTACATGATCAAAGCTATCGCAGATCACACAATAAACCTCAGATTTACACACAGCCGCCACATGCCCTTTTTGCGAACACCTCAGACATCTAACTCCACCACTCTGCACAACCCCCATTGATGTCATATTCTCCAAACCCCCATCCACCTCCATCCCAGAAGCACCATTCTCTTCCTGGCTCGACCCCAACTTCTCAATAACCTGATTATCCAAATGAATATTCTCCCCAGGACCTGACTCAACATGCACCTTGTGATCAGCACACTGCCCCTCCACAGCAACATGAATACCAGACATATGATGATCAGACTTGTTAGACAACATCCCATTCTGTCTTTGCACACCCTGAGCCCCAACCTGACGACCAGCCGAAGCAGAGGATCCCTGCCATTGCGAAAAACCTCGCTGGCTGTGACCATGCCAAGCGCCACGATTCTCAGAGTCAAAACCAGACCCACCACCATTTCTAAAAGATCTGCTTCCTCTCTGACCCTGACCAAAACCAGTACCAGCCCCACCGCCGATCGCTCTGCCACTCCTCTGACCCAAACCGAAACCGTAAGAACTTCCTCCACCAAACCCCTGCCTACCAGCATTTCCTCCGCCCCTATATTCACCTCGGCCACCTCTTCTTACAGAGAAAGCCCGCCCACGCTCCATAACTGGCAATACTTGCTTGACAATGTCGAAGTGTTTTACTGGCACACTACCACCCGAAGAACTAAGCGAGGTTTTGGAACGACACCAATACTGACTGGCACACGGTTTCCCAGCGTTGGCAAAAAGCCTCCCTACTTCAGAAGAAAATCTAAAACTTTTAGAAAGCCCTTTATTCGCGCGCACATGCATTGGCTTAGCCAAGCCTGCTGCGGGCCCAAGGAGCTGAGCAGCTGGCAACGCTGGAAATTCCCAGACATCATCCAGCCTCGGGACCAACTTCATTGTTACTGGCGATATGCAATTACTGCCCTTTGCCATAGGATTGGGCGAGAAAAACACACCAGGACCTTGCGAGAAAGAAAGAAAAGTAAGATTTTCACTAAGATTTTAATGAATAGAATGGAAGTAGTGGCTGATGATCAGGTGATTTCCCTGAATCAAACCGCCTTTATTTAGAATAGGAACATTACGGAAGGAGCTCTTACGCTTCATGAAACCCTTAATACTTTGCATATAAAGAATTAATCTGGAATCCTTTTTAAAGTTGATTTCGGAAAAAAAATATGATAAGATTAAATTGCCATTTTTATTCAAGTAATGAGATTGAAAGGCTTTGATGAGAAATGGTATGATTGGATTTATTATCAAAATAAAGGGGGTCTTGGTGTGTTAGATTTGGACACAATGAATAAGGTTTTGTTAGGGAAATGGCTTTGGAAACATGAAGCGACAAATGGGCCATGGTTTCCAAAAGCATATAAAAATGTGCCATGAAACAACATATGACAAAGAAGAAATATTTATCCTCTCAAATAATTACCCAACTAACTACAAAGTTGGGGATTTTCATTTCTGGTCAGGACTGTTGAAAATTAAACAACAGTTTTATGGTTTCTGTAAGAGAAATATTGGTAATGGGGAGAGGATTCGGTATTGGGAGGATAGTTGGTTGGGCAATGGTGCATGTTTTGAGCGCAAGCTGCCATCTGATCCAGTATGCTTTGTATTTCTAACTTGCTATTGGTTGAATTACTGGTCTCGACTACAGATAAATGAATCAAACAAAGAAGCGCTCTGCAGGGCAGCAAAGGTTCTGGAACAGGCGGCGATCGAGGTCTCCAGCTCCGGTAAAGGATGGAACCCCGGCAAGGCAACTTGTCGCGGAAAACAAATCATGGAGGCTTCTGAAAAAGTCTTGAAACAGGGATCGCATCGTCGTTTCTACTTCAGCAGAGTTTTCTGTAGCTGGTCCAGAAAAACTCTGTTTTTTCCGTTGTAGAATAGATGCTATGTTTTGCTCTTTCTTTGTTGACCGTTTAATACTTCTCAGTCAGTTATTTCATCCAGCAGTGCCCAAACACGTTTGGCCATGTCGCAATGCATCATGACACCCTGTATCAACCCCACATTCCTTCTTTCCAACAAAGCACCTGCTGGTTATATTCTTGTCGAACCGAGCTTAAGGTTATATTCTTAATCGCTTCCACATCAGTGTTACTCGGGTACCTATGTTCAAACTTTTTTTTGCCGAATCGGAAATCTTGAATCAGATTCTAACATTCATGTCTGATTCCAAGTAGCATGTCCTGTGTCTAAAATTTTTTGCAAAATCTGACACTCGAATCCTAGTTGGATTCCAACTCTCGTGTGCGTGTGCAAGTAACACTGCTCCACATCCAACGTTAACCGCACGCAGCCTCTTTTGTGGTTTGCACTGTGCGCGTGACACGTGGAGTTATTCTTCCGATGGGCCAGTAAGTTCCAATACTAAGAAAGCCCACCAAATGCAGGGCCCTGTCACGTGATAGCTACTCAAGATGAAGTAACATGCATTCTAAAAGGAAACGGATTTACTAATTTACGGTCAAGCACACACAGCGTTCTAATTTTAAATTCTTCGATTTAATTTTTTTTTGAGTTGAAACTTTCTGATTTGAAATTTTTTGGTTGAAATTTTTTCATCTTAAATTTTAAACGGACCTTTTCTAATTTGAAACTTCCTAATTTGAGATTTTTTTATTTAAATTTTTGAGTTTCAAATTTTGAGTTGTTTTTTTTCGAGTTGAAACTTCCTATTTAAATTTTTCAAAGTTTAAATGTTCTAATTTTTTTTGTGTTAGAGTGGGAAGAAAGGGGTGGGGGAAGTGAGTAGGGAAACCGGAAGGGAGAGATGTATAGAGAAGATGATATATGACATCTAAAAAAGGTGACCTTAAATTTATTAGTTTGAGGTTAACATCATAATAGTCGTACCCATGAAAAATTCCTTGAGTAGCTCATGTGATATGGTAGACCTTAATCATCATTTTTTGTCACTTTTTTTCCTTCAGTGGAACACACTATAATCAGCTTGCCCCCCATGGACGCGGCAGGTCCGTTTAGGAAAGCGCGCGTTTCGGTTTCAAGCCCAATCGTCATCATCGGCCGGAATTCTGTTAGGATCTCTTATGGCTTGGGTAGAAAGTTACACAGATATTTATTTCATTCGGTAGTGTGAAATAATAAATCTAATTACGTTAATTACTGCTGATTTATATCCTGTGCTGTACAGATCATTTGCTTCCGTATAGCAAGACGGGAAAGAGATTATATTATACCCAGCGGGAGAGAGAGATGGAGGCGCAGCAAAATCAAGAGACTAATTTCATGGCGGATTTGCTTTGCTGTCTGCTGATTTCATGGAGAGCGCGGGCAAGACGAACCGGTGCGCCGTCTGTGTCGGCGACATGGGCCGCGGCCGAGTGCTCCCCACACCTTCCATCTCCGCTGCGTCTCCCGTCTCACCGTCTGCTCACTCTGCTACGCATGCTGGCGCCGCCGTCCTTTTGTCGCGTTTGCCACTCGGCTTGAGTAAGCAAAAGTTGCCCCGTCGCTGTTGCCATCACTCCGTCTTCGTATACGTTCTTCGTATGCTTGGAGGCGGCCAATTGCTTCTTCAATCGTCATCACCTCCAAGTCAGAGAATTGCTCGATTGCGGCGACAACTTGCAAGAACTTGTTAGGTACTAAAACAAGCAACTTGTTTACCAGCATTGCTTCTTCCAATTCATCTCCCAAACTGCGAACTTGATTCGCCAGACTTATAATTTTCCCAGCAAATTCATCAACAGTTTCTGCTTCCTTCATGCGCAGGGCTTCAAAATCACTTTTCAATGTCTGGATTCTTGCCTTCTTTACCCGATCAGCACCGAGGTTCATGATCTTCAAGCTTTCCCATGCTTCCTTGGCCATTTTGTGCTTGGCTAACTGCAGCATAATCTCTTCTGGAACCGCCTGATAAATGCAAACCGTGCAAGTGAATGTGTTGACGACTTTCTCTTCTTGGTAGCGTGATTTGCGGATCGGCGATCTTGGCGATTTTTGTACGTGCGGAATCCGGCGCCGTTCTTCTTGATCGCCGGTGTTTGGGATCCAGGTAATGGCTCCTGATCGGTAAGGGTTTCGATTCTGATGACCGCTTGTCATCTCTCTTCCTCCTCGGTGAAGATTGCGGGATTGCAGTCCCGTGTTCTTAAGGATGCGGGGGTTTGTTCTAGTGTGGCGTCGGATCAAGATCTGAAGTCAGCAAGAGCGAAATTGTCCGCTGTGGTTGAGTCTGTGGCAGCGGTCTGCTCGAGACCACGTTCCGGTGTTGGTAGCAATTCTCGTTCCAGATTATGGAAGTCCTGCGTCTCCGATGAGGAGTCTTCCGAGGAAGATGTAATTTCTACAACGGAATTCATCGCGGAGGCTAAGGCTAAGGGATTTTCTGTATGTGATCTTCAACAAGCGGAGGAGGGGCTGTCGGTGTGTTCATCCTCAACATCTCGGCGGGCTAATTGTTTGTTGGCAAATCGCATTGTTAATGCATTGGTTCGACGTAAGGTTGGTGTCAAGCCAAGGCAGGGTCCCTTACCCCCGCCTCGGGTGTCACCACCGAAAACCTTTGGGGATGTGTTGAATTTGGCAAATTATGGTAAATTGGGTGTACGTCGACGTGGTTCGAATCTAAATTTGTTGCAACCAGATTTGTTAACTTCCGGTTCAACATTGGATGCGACAAACTCTGGTGCGAAGTCCAGGTTGAAATTTAAACTTCCTGAGGGGTGTTGTGAGGTGGAAAAATCTTTACCTTCACATGCATGTGGAAAAAAATTTCAGCCCAAGTTGGCCCAGTGTATTTCGCCCGGTGATCCGAATTGGATCCTATTGGGCCTTGGTGGCAGGTTTAGGTGAACACAGGGTTTGGTCGCGCTTTTCTCACGCACGGGATTGTTTCGCCCCAACCCTAAACGCCAAACACATACCTCTGCTCTGTTGCGTCGTCGGTCCTACGCGGCGGTGGTGCGCGAAGGGGGACGACCCATGTCTTCTCAAGGCAATGGTGCTGGCGGAAGTGGGGGCAAGATCGATCAGGCGGCGCAGCGGTTTAACCCTGGGTTCCAGCCGGGGTTTAACCCTGGGTATGCTGGCCGATACCGTGGGGGACGACATTTTTACAGAGGTGGTGGATACAATCGTGTTGCATATGGCCAGGGAAGGGATTTTCGGCAAGGTGGGCGGGGAATTTGTGATGAGGGCCACTTTGCTGGTCGGATTGGAACTGGAAGAGGAGGTTATGGTGCTCGCGGAGAGGACACTGTGGTTGGGGGAAGCCATGGGCGCAGCAGCTCGGATGTTCAAATCTCCAGCGCCAATGCTGTCAATAGTGGCTGCAATGTTGCTACTCCTGTTCATCTTCCGGCAATAGATGTGGGTAAGCAATCTTCAATTCAATTGCCAGCTATTTCTGGGACAAGGGAGGTAGTTGAGGCGAAAGGGGCAGAGTTAGGCGTACTAGCAAAGGGAGTAGTGAAAACCAAAATTAACAAGCCATACTATTATAGATGTCTTACTAAGGGTCATGTTAACTCGGATTGCACAACGGAGTTGAATTGTGAAACCTGTGGTTCGGATGAACATGTTGCAAAGGCCTGCACAACAAGTAAGCAATTTAGGTCTATGGCTATTCCCAGTGGTTATGCTGTAGAGGGGTTGGGCTTTTATTACATCCCGTTTGCTGGTACCCAGAAGGTGTCTTCTGATTCTATAGTGGCACTTGTCAAAGTGATTGAGGGTTCTATGTCTGGAATGAATGTTAGAGCAGAACTGGAGAGATTACTTCCAGGTAATTGGGAATGGAAGGTGGATGATTGTGGCCGCAATACTTTTGTGACGACGTTCCCATCTAAGGCTGATTTGTAGAGGCTTGTTGAATGGGGACCGGTTGTCGCTAAAAGTGTTAAGGCTACTATGAGTATTGAGGAGAAGGAGAGCTCAGATGTTTATAGGTATGAGATTCCAAAGGTGTGGGTTCAGTTCAGAGGTCTTACTCAAGATTTGCGGCTGTTTTCTATCATTTGGGCTATGGGTTCCATTCTTGGGGCTACTCGGAAGGTGGATATGAAATTCACTAAGAAAAATAATATGGCTAGAGTCAAGATTGCATGTCTAAATCCTGATTTAATTCCTGAATTTGTCAGTGTGGTTGTTGGGGATTATGTGTATGAACTTCTGTTTCGGGTGGAGAAGAACATGGACCCGGATAACCCAAGGCTTATAAATATGGATCTTGACCCAGAAGATGGTGCGGATGATGACATGGAAGAGGATCTTTTGGATGATTTTAATTGTTGGAGGAAAATATACCAACTTTCAAAGGAGGAGACCTTGTCCACCTCATACCTCGCAAGCATACTCATGGGCGTCTCACAGCACCACCCTCACCCAGCGGAGCCCTCGCAGATCCCTCCTACTCCGCGGGCGTCTACGGGCACCACCCTCCGACGCCGCGGGAGTCCTGCGGGATCCTCCTACTCATGGGCGTCTCGGGCACCACCCTCCGACCCCATGAGAGTCTCAGGATCCTCCTACTCATGGGCGTCACGGGCACCACCCTCCGACCCCGCAGAAGTCCCACGGGCGTACCTCTAAGGTACACCTCGTGGGAGGTCCTCGTGGGACCCCAAAGTCAGAGACTAACCACTACCAAACGGTGACGTGGAACCTACTGCCTTCGCCCGGGAATGACCAAGATGCCCTCGCATTGAGCCATGGCGGTAGGGGTAGGATGGTACTTTCATGTAATTAAGGCTGGGCGCCTATAAAACCCGGTTGTAGCCCTCACTTGTAACCTAGACTGATATGGAATACAAAACTCAAACTACTGGTGTGTCCCGCGAGAGCCCGAGCTAGGTGCTCCCTGCTCCTCTTGGGGGACACGCCGACAGGAGTAGGGCACTCCCCTGGGTGCCCGAACCTGTATAAACCTCCGTGTTCGCTTTGTCCCCTTTGGACGGTGGCCCGTAAGACGGCCAGCGTCCCCTCTCTCTCTCTTGTGTCTCGTTTTACACATACGACATTAATGGTAAGGGAAGCATTAAGAGCTTGGATACTAAGAAGGTTAATTCTGAGCCTTCTGTTCAAGTCAGCTCGACACATGTTTCCACTCGTCAGGCACATTCTGTCGTTCTTAAGTTACCTCTCATGAATGATCCGAGCTTGGGTGTGTGGCTTCTGGGGATATGCATGAGAAGAGTCTGTGAAAGGCAGGAGGAGGTCAATACGTCATGCGATGGTTTTGCGATGCTACGGTGGGTCTTCTTCATCCAAGGTGACAAAGGTCCTACCGTTGGTGCTAAAGGAGTCTTCGCAGTTGGTGGTATCACCGATTCGGTCCAGCAAAAGGATGGCGGCAGTTGCGGATCAAAACATTTTGGAACGAGCTGCTAGATTGAAAGCAAGAACTAATTTGGAAGCTTCTGATGGGGAAGGTATTACCAACTCTTCTCATTTTGATTCCTTTAATGATGCTGTTATTATGAAGAATTTGCAATCGGTGGGCATATGCATGGGCAGGTCTGAATTGGCGATTATTCAGAACGCGCGATCTCTTCATAACTTATTATCTCAAACTGTTGATAAATCATTATCTTTGGGGGGTATACATAGTTCGACAACCTTAGGTAAGGAGAGTGAGGATTGTTTAGACAGTTCCAGTGATGTGGACATGAGGGATTTAAATATTTTCTGTGGGGAGGTTGCTGAGGGTCTTTGTGAGGGTGAGGTTGATTATTTCAGTGATCAACAAACTCATACCCGTGTGAACAAATCTCAGCGTAAGAAGGGGGGAAAAAGGGTAAGAGATTTTAAGTTGTTTGAGTGGTACAATAATGAAAGGGATTTTTTGGAATTGTAACGGGTTAGCAGATCCAAAAAAGTTTTAGTTTTTATCTGATCTTACGTTAGAAAAGAATTTGGATTTCATTGTCTTATCGGAGACCGGAAGGAGGGAGTGCTCACAAAATTTCCTCCGAAATCTGTGTGCGGGTAAGGACTTTTTGTGGCATTGTAAAGCCCCTCTTGGTAGGTCTGGTGGCATGTTAGTAGGAGTTAATTTGATGACTTTTGATATAGGTGAGATTGAGGATAGAGATTACTTTGTCAAATTCAAAGTCAGAAACAAAAATGATGGTTTCCAGTGGATTTTGGTGTTTGTGTACGGGCCGGCGCAACAACATCCGAAAGAAGAGTTCCTGACGAAGCTTGTCCAGCTTTGTACTAAAGAAACCTTACCTTTGATGATAGGTGGTGATTTCAATATCATAAGGGGACCATCTGAGAAGAATAAGGCCAACTATAATAATCGTTGGCCTTTTCTGTTCAATGCTATTATTGACGCTTTTAATCTTCGAGAATTGGAGATGTCGGGTAGAAAATATACTTGGGCGAATAATTTAGTTAATCAGACTTTTGAGAAGCTAGATAGGGTGCTAGTTAGCACGGAGTGGGAGACAAAATTTCCTAGATCCACTTTACTGGCTCTAACTAGAGATGTTTCTGACCATACTCCTCTTTTTCTCAATACTGGAGACTCGTCTACCTCGGTTAAATCGCCTATGTTCAAATTTGAACTTAGTTGGTTGACTCGAGCAGGTTTTTTTGACATGGTCAAAAGTAATTGGGAAAAAAGTGTTAATGGTGATGATCCTTTAGATCGTTGGCAATCTAAGATTAGACGTCTTAGACAACACTTGAGGGGTTGGGCTAAAAGTGTGTATGGGACATATCGGAAGGAAAAAAAGTGGCTGCTTGATAAGCTTGATGTTCTGGACAAAAAGTCGAGTTCATGGTGCTTTCTTTCAAGAGCTCAATTTAAAACACTCTTTGAATGAAAGATTAGCTCAGTTGTTAAGGGAGGAAGAAATCAAGTGGTATCAGCGAGCAAAAGTAAAGAACCTGTTAGAAGGTGATGCTAATACCAAGTTTTTTCATATGGTGGCTAATGGTAAGCATCGTAAGTCTCGAATTTTTCAACTAGAGCAAGAGGAGGGGTTAATATTAGGTGATGCTGAGTTAAAACAGTATATCACCAACTATTATAAAAAGTTGTTTGGTCCTCCTGATACTGTCCAGTTAACGTTAGATGAAACAAGAATTGATGATATTCATCAAGTTTCTTTGCTGGAAAATGAACTCTTAACTTCAAGTTTTGCCGAAGAAGAGGTTAAAAGGGCTATTTTCCAGATGGAAAGTAACAAAGCTCCTGGTCCAGATGGTTTCCCACCAGAATTTTTTCAAGTTTTCTGGGATGTCATCAAAACGGACCTGATGGCTCTCTTTGAGGAATTTCATCATGGTGTCCTAAATTTATCTAGATTAAATTTTGGAACCATAATTTTGTTGCCAAAACTAATGATGCGGCAGATTCAACAATCAGGCCCATATGTTTGTTGAATGTCACTTTAAGATTTTCACAAAAGTGGCTACTAATAGAATTTCCGTGGTTCAAAAATCATTAGGCCTTCTCAAAGCAGCGTTTCACGGGTAGAAACATTATGGAGGGTGCGTTATCCTTCATGAGACTTTGCATGAATTGCATAAGAGAAAGCGGAATGGAGTAATTTTTAAGATTGATTTTGAGAAGGCTTATGATAAAGTCCGGTGGGATTTCCTGCAGCAGACATTGAGAATGAAAGGCTTTTCTTCTATTTGGTGTAATTGGGTTAAGTCTTTTGTCCAAGGAGGGAATGCTGGTATTCAAGTAAATGAGCAATTGGGAGCTTATTTCCAAACTCGGAAAGGGCTTCGTCAGGGTGATCCACTGTCCCCAATACTTTTTAACATAGTAGTGGATATGTTGGCTATCATCTTGGCGAGAGCGAAAGAAAATGGTCAAATCAAGGGTGTGATTCCTCATCTGGTTGATGAGGGCCTATCTATTCTTCAGTATGCGGATGATACAGTAATTTTCATGGACCATGATTTCGAAGGAGCGAAGAATATGAAATTGTTATTATGTGCATTTGAACAACTATCAGGACTCAAAATTAACTTTCACAAAAGTGAAATTTTTTGCTTCGGTCATGCAAAGGATCATGAGGCAACATATTCAGAGTTGTTTGGATGTAAGTTAGGTACTTTTCCGTTTAGATACTTGGGGATTCCAATGCATTATAGGAGGCTGAGAAATTCGGATTGGAGGATGATTGAGGACAGATTCGAGAAAAGATTAAGTGGTTGGAAAGGAAAGTTATTATCGGTTGGAGGGAGATTGGTATTGATTAATTCAGTGTTGTCTAGTTTGCCAATGTTTATGATGTCCTTTTTTCAGCTTCCTATGGAGTCCTGAAGAAATTGGATTATTATAGGTCCCGTTTCTTTTGGCAAAATGACCAACACAAGAAGAAATACCGGCTTGCACGTTGGGATCTCCTTTGTCAACCTAAAGATCAAGGCGGTGTTGGGATCCTTAACCTAGGTATCCAAAATATGAGCCTGTTGAGCAAGTGGTTGTTCAAACTGTGTAATGAGCAAGGGATGTGGCAGCAATTACTTAGAAATAAATATTTAAAAGGCAAAACTTTAAGCCAGGTTGAGAAGCAACCAGGTGACTCCTATTTTTGGAGCAGTCTAATGGGGGTCAAACCTCAATTCCTCAGCTTAGGTTCTTACAATGGTACATGTCAGCAGTCTCTAAGCTTTGCCACATAGGATAAAAAATGACGTGGATGAAAGAGGGTGCGTATAGAGAGTTGAGCCGTCTCTTAATCTAGAGTCGACTCTAGTACGAGAACCAAGACAGGTTGTGTGTGGGAAGAAACTATCTACTCGTAAATGTGCTCTCTATACCATGGGGGCATATCCAGTGCAATCAGGACTTTGGTGCAATCATCGTGCAATCCAACTAAGAAAAGTTTTAAAAAATTCTGAAAAAAATCATGGATGTACATATCATCTTACCCCATCTACATATAAAATTTAATGATCAAATTCGTCCTATGTTAAGAGTAATAAAAAAGATAAATTTTTGACAAACTTGAATAGTTTAAATGCACCCTAAATTTGTCTTTTTTGTAACTTCTAGCATAGGACGAATTTGATCATGAAATTTTATATGTAGATGGGGTAAGATGATATGTACATCCATGATTTTTTTCAGAATTTTTTGAAACTTTTCTTAGTTGGATTGCACGGTGATTGCACCAAAGTCCTGATTGCACTGGATATGCCCCCCTATACCATTGTATGGGTTGTCTCTAACGCTGTCTATAAATGACACGTCAGCTTGTTATAGACAGTAGCTGTCTATACCATTGTACATGCCCTTATGGCTTGGGTAGAAAGATACACACATATTTATTTCATTCGGTAGTGTGAAATAATAAATCTAATAATTACGTTAATTACTGCTGATTTATATCCTGTGCTGTACAGATCATTTGCTTCCGTATAGCAAGACGGGAAAGAGATTATATTATACCCAGCGGAAGAGGGAGAGAGATGGAGGCGCAGCAAAATCAAGAGACTAATTTCATGGCGGATTTGCTTTGCTGTCTGCCGATTTCATGGAGAGCGTGGGCAAGACGAACCGGTGCGCCGTCTGCGTCGGCGACATGGGCCGCGGCCGAGTGCTCCCCACACCTTCCATCTCCGCTGCGTCTCCCGTCTCACCGTCTGCCCACTCTGCTACGCACGCTGGCGCCGCCGTCCTTTTGTCGCGTTTGCCACTCGGCTCGAGTAAGCAAAAGTTGCCCCGTCGCTGTTGCCATCACTCCGTCTTTGTATACGTTCTTCTTCGTATGCTTTGAGGTGGCCAATTGCTTCTTCAATCGTCATCACCTCCAAGTCAGAGAATTGCTCGATTGCGACAACAACCTGCAAGAACTTGTCAGGTACTGAAACAAGCAACTTCTTTACCAACATTGCTTCTTCCAATTCATCTCCCAAACTGCGAATTTGATTTGCCAGACTTGTAATTTTCCCAACAAATTCATCGACAGTTTCTGCTTCCTTCATGCGCAGGGCTTCAAAATCATTTTTCAATGTCTGGATTCTTGCCTTCTTTATCCGATCAGCACCGAGGTTCATGATCTTCAAGCTTTCCCATGCTTCTTTGGCCATTTTGTGCTTGGCCAACTGTAGCACAATCTCTTCTGGAACCGCCTGCTAAATGCAAGCCAGCGCCATCTTATCTTTTCTTCTTTCCACGGCAGCACCATCCGTGGGTTCTACTGCATCCCAGACACCTTGTGCGTCCATGAAAACTTCCATCTTGATTGCCCAAGTAGAATAATTGGTTGAAGTCAACAATGGGTAGTGTAGGGTTACACCACCCTCCTTCGACGCCGCCATGTCAATGATCGACATCGGAAGAACTGGATGGGATGAAAAATAAGATGGCTCTGATACCACTTGTTGTAACACACTTAAGAAAATACTGAAGATTGTGCACTATTCAAGTTCAGAGAACGAACTTGTAAGCACGAAGCTTCAGAAGAACGACTGGGCAGTGGTGGAAAGAGAGAAACAGTAGAGTCTTCCGTCACGAGTGGGTAACTCATGACCAGATCCTTTGACAAATTAAGGATGATGCCGCCTCCTGGGCTACTGCAGGAGCGTCGCACCTTCAGTCTCTCCTCAGAGGACTCTCGTAAAGGCCGTCTTCCGCTTTCCTTGGTTTTTCCTTTTCTCTGTTTGTCTTTTCTTTTGTCCGTCCTAGGGTGCGGCCTTCGCACTTTGTAATCTCCTTCTTGTACTCAAAACTTTTCTTGTCCTCTAGTTAATTCTCGGCTGCTGGCTGCTGCCGATTTAAAAAAAAGAAGAAGAAGAACGACTGGGAGGAGACAAGTAGAATTGGTGCTGCGCTCCAACTGCAGCGTTTTCGATTTTTCTTCATTAGCTTAAATAGAAATACTAGATTACAAACTACCAACTAACTCCTCCATTCAAATCTACCTGGTTATATCTGCAGCTAACTACTTGATCTAAACAAACTGAAAACCAAATTACAGATAGACTAACCAAAGCAGAGTTCGGCAACAACCCAAACTAAATAAGTAAATACTGTTGCTTATCTCGGCAACCAGGTACACCAGGCTTAAGTTCAACACAGTAGAGAGAGAACAAGATGATCAGAAACCAATCTTGTGGGTTCTCTTCTTCCTGGTGGCGACCGTACGCTGTGTCTTACGTACCTCACAGTTATACACGCAGCTGTAGTAAGGTGGTATCTGAGACCTCCATCCAAGAACATGGAATTCTCCTTGAGGTACAGCAGCGCCTAAAATGATATCTTGCAGTGTCACCATGGGAGCTGAATTATGGCTAGAGGTTTTCATGTTGTGAGCTTCGTCCCTAGCATAGCGGCCTGTTAGATTATCGAGAACTAGTATAACATGTTCAGATGTTCCTCTGTTTGGTGCGATGAGATATTTTGGCCCGGTCACTTGCCAAGGATCAGCTGGACATGCACCAAACAGATGCGGATTTTTCTTCCTGAATTTTACGAGTGTTGCGAGAGCCAAGCTCCAAAGGCGAGGGTTGACATTTGATCTCAGTAATCCGCTGAACATGTTTACAAGCTGGAAACACCCATCCGCCTCCTGGCCATGTCCATGGCTATTGAAACCAGCTTGGGTGCTCCAAAGGGTCCGTGCTTCCAAACGCACGCACCTTGAAGAAGTACCAGTATGCTTCTCGACTCAAGAACTGCAACCTGAGAGGCTGTCTAGTTCCGAAACTGGCAATCTCGTTGGATCGACTCGTGACAATGATTTTACTGTGACCTGTAATGCTACTTTTGGAAGCCGAGTACAAGCTTCCCCATATACCCTGATCAATGTCCCCATCTAGTTCAACAATGATCAATCTCCTTTCTCCATCCAGGGCAAGGTTCTGATGCTTAACTATACCACCATCCTTGAGAGTCGTTATGTTCCTATCTGTAAGATCTTCTCTGCTGAAGAACACAATTTGTGAGAAGCGATTACACACCCTTTCGTCAATGCAGGCGTGCTCGACAAGGGTGCTCTTTCCAACTTTTCCCATGCCAATGATCGGTAGGACAGCCAGATGTTCAGCAGGTGGGGTCTCTGCTTGCAACAGAAAGCTCATGACACGTTCCATCTCCAGCTGACGGTCGAACATGCACTTGTCCAAAAACGAGTACATGTCGTATGGTTGACGGGGAAGCTGAGGATATCTACTTGAGAACATGACGAACTCATTCACATCTCGGATGGTGGTTTCTAGGCCACTAGACAAATAGACACGCTTTGCACGATTGAATCCTGACAGGGCAAAACAGTGACTCACCTGCTGCTGACCTTTGGCCTTGTCTTCTTCATCGGCTCGGCATCCGAGGGTGTCAAGGGTGTAATAACCTCTGTACATCTCCTTTTTCAGTGTGTTCAGTTGCTGTATCATCGCTTGGTTGGCGATGTGCCGCCCCTCTGCCTCCTCGACGATGACACGAGCCCGTAGCAGCAGCCGTCGCAAGCTGTGTAGCTTCTCCTCCATGGTCGGCGCCGTCAGGTTCTGGTATTTTTCGATGAGAAAAGACATGGATCTACCAGCAAGTTCACCTATAATAGCAGAAATAACTACCTCCATGTTGAGAACTTGCTGTCAAATATGGATCCACCGTCACTAAAATGGATCACCAAGACCTAGCTGAGGGAAATTATGTTTTCTGAAACTTTTTACAGTGCCAACTGTTAGCCTTATCTTTCACTATGCCTCGTGTTCCAACAAGCTTATTGGGTTTGCAGATATAAATATGCAGGCCACGTTGATTTCGCTGCATTTCCATTCTGCACATCGCTAGCAGAGTAAATATCTGGAACAATGTGGACATATTAATTGATGATAGGAAATGTATATTAATGATGTTTGACTAAAAACAGTGTAATGTCAGATTTTTTTAAAAATATTCATAGTTCACCTAGACCTGAAATTTTTTAATATATCATCCTCAGATCATTGTTAACCTCTAGTAAAGATATCAAAATTAATATTCACATTTAGTGCCTTTTAAAATTCAAAAACTGAAAACTGTAAAATCTGGAAATTGCAGTTTCAAAATTATTAGAAAATAAATACTCAAGATCACTTAGACTATTTTAAATATTTTTAAAAAAATTCAAAAATTTCTGACCTTAATTAGAGCTCTAATTAAATGAAAAACCGAAAAGATTTATTTCTGCAGCAGTGCTTGTCAGATTTATTAAAATTTTTCTAGCGAATTTTTAACCCAAAAATTTTACAGAAGGTAGATAACACTCTGGGGACTTCATAAAAAAATCTACAAGAAGGTTTCGACAAGATTAGATAGCCTAAATAAAGGGCTTGACTCGTTCTGTCCGAAGTGAAGGAATGAAATTCTTCTCCTTGTGACTTAACCCGCGGCCTATTTTCTCCGGCTGGCCCCACACGTCAGACTGAGTCACCTTGCTCCTTTCCTTTTTCCTTAGCCACTGCCAAATGGGCCCTGGTCCCATGCGCCAGGCCTCATCCTCTCTTGTTCTTTTCCTCCTCCTCCTCCTCTCTCTCTCTCTCGGCCGGAGCTGCCTCCATCGCCTCTGCACCTACCTTGTCGCATCTCCGGTCAAGCGCTGCAATTAAACAGCCAAGACTGAGCCACGTCGCTGGACTTGACACACCGCTGCACAACCACAGCACCTCATATCCAGTCTTCTTCTCCATCCTCTGTACTCAGCACTGACCCCCTTTGTAACGGACCACTTTTTCAGGGGTGTGTATAAAATACCTTTACAATACTCAGGATTTTAGTTGTAGGTAACCAAGTGTACATTGTCAGATAAAAAAACGAAAGTGAATAATTTATAGATAAATTAAGAGCCTAACGGTCAGAGTTTTATAAAAGGGTGCGACTGGCACCAGAGATCTTCAAAACCAAATATTATCGTCATCTACGATCTTGTGGATCGCCAACTTCATTGAAATCTAGAGGAGGAATGTCGACTAAACCTGATGCAGTAATTGTTTTTTCTTTGTTCCTTCGTGTCACGTGTTAGCTACACAAGATGAAGTGACATGCATTCTAAGAAGAAACGGATTTACTAATTTACGGTCAAGCGCCCACAACGTTCTAATTGTAAATTCTTTGATTTAATTCTTTTTTGAGTCAAAACTTTCTGATTTAAATTTTTTTGGTTGAAATTTATTTTTTTTGATTTACACACAGCGTTTTAATTTTTTTGAAATTTATTTTTTTTAATTACACACAGCGCACACAGCGTTTTAATTTTTTTGATTTACACACAGCACACACATTCTCCCTATTCTTCTCACAACCTGACTCAACTCACGCACTCAACCAAACACCATCTCTTTGCATCTACACAACCTGGCTCTCACCAGCCTAGCTGACTCGTATTAGCTAGGCTGAGATGAGAAGGCAACCAAACAGCCCCTGAGTGAGCCGTGTTCTCGTTTCCTTCTTGTGGGCCACGGGGGAGAAGGCGGCTTGGGCCGAAGGCGCCAGCCGAGGGAGAAGGCGGGATGTTCAAAAAGGGAAAGCGGGAAAATAGGGGAAATTTCCTAAAATGGAAAATTTCAAAATAAAGCCAAATAAAATTCGAATAAAATCCAGAAAATTCAAATAAAAATCCGAAAAAAAGATTTTGAATTTTTTGGGGTATTTCACCCTTAACCTCATCTCTACCATAGCAATAAACTCAGCCCTGAATCACTACCATGGCAAATCGTCAGCCACAGTACCCCATGTCTAGTCTGCTTCTTCCCCATGCCACTATGGCAACGTCTCACCCTTGCCCAACCTTTGCCACGACAACTAGTGAAGGCTCCAATCTCCACCACGGCAAGCTTGGGTAGCGTGAAATCGTTGCCACGGCAATTCGATCGCCCGACTTCCTCTGTGCGTTAGCTGTGCCACGGACTTACTTCGTCTTACCAAGCACACTCCACGTCGCCTCGGCCACGCCCAGAACCTGCCTCCTTCCCCAATTCCGGTGAGCACCAGTGGAAAGGGTAAAACCGAATAGCCACTTCGGTAAATCATTTCTTGATTCCTTCGGTTTACACCATCCTCTTGCTTTTCTAAACTCAATCCTTCACTTTTTACAGCTTTCTTCAGCCAAAACTTGCCGCCGCAGAAACTTCCTTCTCCACGGCCGACGCCCGAGCGCCTGCTTAAACCGAGTTTCTACTAATATAAATTTGCGATTAGTGGCGGCGGTCCGTTCTTCATAGCCCTCCTCCCGCCATATCTCCAATAATGGCCATCATTATAGCTAATTATTCTTTCTTGATTTCTGACCACCAAATCTCTAAATATGGTTGATTATTATAGCAAAATCCACGAATATTTTTGGTAATTAATAGCTGGCCAATCATTCCTTTTGTACTCTATATATGTTGTACAGTCTTCACAGAATCAATCAAGATAATTCATTCAAGAACTCCTATGTCGTGTCGCCGCGGTGAATGAACTCGACGAACTGATCAATAAGTGATGGACTCGACGAACTGATTAATAGCCGCGAGGCGCAGGAGGTCGAAGCGCCATGATCAAGAGTAACTTCTGACCAAAAGGACAGCCAGAGCGCGATGGCCACCAGGTGTCGTGACCCCGATGCGCCGATTGGACGTGAACAAAGCGTCTGACGCTCGACGCGGTTGCCCGGCAATATCGGTGGGACGTCGTCGGCGGTGAGAGTCATTGGCAAACCCCTTAGAGATAAACGGGTTGATCCAACTGAACGTTACGAGAGAGAGAAACGACGTGACGACGCACGGCGTGGCGGGGCCCTCGACGCCGTGTTTTCGGTTCACCTTCATGGGCTCCGGCGTCATGGCCGGTGAAGCTAGTGATGGCTAGGTACACCAGAGGCATGGAGACAAGTAGACCGGCAAAGGTGAGAGGATCATCTGGGAAGAGCAGCGCCGAGGGCGGTGGCGATCTAGAAGATGCGGAGGTGCAAAGATCGGTGGCGGCGGCGGCCCTTTCTCTCGAGGCGACTAACCACACACCATGGCATGCGGGACGGCGGTGGAGCGAGGAAGGCGGACTCCACAAGGCGCCATGGCGTGTTTCGGCAGAGGAAGAACGCGAAGGCGAGGAGGGCGGCGGACGCCGCGGTGAAGACGGTGGACGCCCCGAGCGCTATCGCGCAGCGGCCAGTGGTCCGGAATGGCGGTAACCGGCGGCAGCGCCTGCGTGCTCGAGAAGCCTGTGTCACCCCTGCGAAAGCGGTGGATGACGAGGACGAGCGAGGTGACGAGGAAGACGAGGTCAACGGCGCCGAGGAGCATGCGCTGCGAGCATGGCAAGAGGAAGAGGAACGCGAGCTGGTAATATAAATTGCAAAATGAGATAAAAATGATTGATTGATTTTTGAGATTGGTAATATATATTGTTACGTACAATATATTTGGTTTTAATTCGTACCGAAGGAGAAACCATAAAAACTTTTGTACTCGGGAGAAATAGATGTTTGATCTTGTAGTACAATTTTCTTTTATTGCTTGACCATTATGTTTCGTTACCAATTTTATTTTTCGTAGCAATGCACGGGCATTGATCTAGTTTATACTAAAATACCAGTAACCATTAATGTCATATCCAGCCCTTTTAAATTCTCAAGAAAATGTTTAATCTGATTATCTAAATTGTCACTACTAAAGTATGGCTAAACATGATTAATATGTAATCGTATATACCCATATTGACATTATGTATTATCTAATCTTATTCTAGGGAACCAAAGTTCCATGAGAAAACAGGTATTTTACCAATACCACAATGTAGCAAATTTACAGAAAATACGCGCATGCATAAATTGATTTGACAAAACAAAATAAAAATTAAAACACTAGGATCAATATAGTCAAAGGGGTGCTTGCCTTGCTGATTGTTGTCTATGACGAAGTTGAGGTTGTAGTTGGTGTTGTTGACGACAGAATCAGCAACATCGAGTTCTACACATCGTTCAACGAAAATATAGCAAATAATAAACTTTAATAAGAGCAAAAAGAAATCAGATAGAGAATCAAATAGAAACTTACTACTTAAAATAGGTGTGGTTTAGGGTTAGGGTTTCTTGATTTCATGTGTAAATGTCTTATTCATTCTTCATTCAAAAACTGATTTTCAGTGGCTTGAAAGCATGAACTAAGCTTTTGTTTCATCTTACAACATGAAACCTTGGTTTCTATAGATTAGTTATTCTTATTCTACGAATTCAAGAGGCTATATATATATATATATATATGTGTGTGTGTGTGTGTGTGTGTGTGTGTGTGTGCAGTAGAGGGGCCGGGGTCCGGTGACCCCGATGCTCCTGAATTAGCCCTTTATACTCCCCGCTAAACACTGTTGACGACCCAGTGGTAGATTAGTCGGATCCGATCCGGTGCTCATCGATCGACCGATCATTCAAAGCAAGCACCAGAGGCCGCATGTCGGCGATGACCCCGGCGACCAATTTTCCTGGATCCGCCCCTGTGTGTGTGTGTTTAATCACAAATTCATTAAGACATTAGTCATTATATAACATGTTAAGTTTTATTCTAGTTTCCAACCGAAGCTAGCTTTACTTTTGATGAGAATAAGATTCAAGTTTAATTATTAGCATAGAGGTGTGGTTTCAACGTAATAATAGATTTAGACATTGATCTTTACGACATTTTCTTCCAAGGGCTATGCATGATTAAGGGGGTGTTTGGGACAACTCCAGCTTCACTAAAATCTGTGGAGTTGGTGGAGTAGGGTATTTCTAGCTCCAGAAATTTGTGGAGCTGGAGCTGTGGGTACATTAAGAGTGTTTAGGTAGACCATCTTGTTTACATTTTAGATTAAAAATATAAACTTAATTCACTTTATTTTAACCTATAAGTTTCAGATCTGAGTTGGAGCTGGAATCTGGAGCTCTCCCAAACAGGGTCTAAGTTTAAATGGGTCACAAGGCATTATTGTTTATAGACTAATGTATATAAGATCTACATGAAGACTACTAGTTACTGGACATGGTTTTTTATTTTAAGAAGGTTCTGGTGATATAAATGTTTTAATTACTGATTTCTTATTACTTAAGTTCATTTACCTATGTTACGAATTTTAGGGTTTATATTACAGGGTTAGGCTTTTAATAGGATTTAGATGCAAAGCATGCTTAACTAGAATGATTTCTATAGAACAGGATGGTCTTACCTTAGGGAGTATTTCTAAGTTGGTTCCATTAGTATTAATGTTTATCCAAGATGTTCTATTCATTTCTTAATCTTGAGTATTTCTAAAGTTTACATTATAAAGGATTAAGACTTTGTTTTAGATTTGCGATTGCACTTTACATGATCATGCATGCAACCATTATTATAGCATTAGCAGGTTATGACCCTGAAGTGTCTTGAAACAGGTTTTGCATCTTTTAGCCTTTATTTGTGAAAGTTATTAATATTTTAGTTGTATGAATATAGGAAATGAAGCCTGTTATGAACTTGATTCAAATTAGATCTTTTTGCTGACTAATATGATCTTGACCATAGAAATATTTTGAGATTAGTTCTACTTATTCTGTCTTTTATTTATGACATTCTATTCATATTTATTTGTTCATATTTTGACTCTTTAAGTACATATTACATGAAAGCATATCTTGGTTAACATATTTTTGCATAGTTAGGAGTATTAGGGTCTTATCAGAGCCTAGAAATTAGTTTTACCAATATTTGAATTTACATGCACCATGTATGACTATTTGAGTTTAAGTGCACTATATAATGATTTATTTACAAATTTGATTTAAAATAGGTTCATATCTAAATATTTTTACATATTTGGAATACTCATGAACTCATGAATATTTTAAAATTTGCTTCATGATTTAAGGAGTTATGGTTTATATCTTTTAATAGTAACCATATTTGGGTTCACTTATATATTAATTTAAATAATTCAAACTGAATTTAAAAAATTAATATTTTTACACAAATGAGTTTCCTATGATCTCATAAGCATTTATAAATTTATTTCATATTTTTAAGAATTATGGTTTTTATATTTGCAATAGTGGCCATAATAAGGTTTCATACAAATTTTATTTCAAATGATTCAAACTATGGTGCAAAATTAAATATTTTGTATATTTTTAAACTACACGATTTTATATGAATTTATAAATTTATTTCACTAAAATTGGATTTAATATGCAAAATATATAAATAATTGAATAGATTTTGGTTGAAAATTTACCCTAAAAAGCATGTCTCCCCTCCACCCAGCCCCGGGTTGTCGCCGAGGCAGAGCATCTGAAGAGTGACGAGCTTGCCCAAAGCTGTCGGTATCTCGCCGACGAGCTGGTTGAGTAAAGCATCAGAACCGCTAGCCTCCCCAGCCCCCCGAGCTCCGCCGGGACGGGGCCCGTGAGCCTGTTCAAGGACAGCCAGTTGCGGATGGTCCGGGACGCAGCGCCTCCTCTCCACGACACCTTGCCGAGGACGCCGACTGGCCCCGCGCCGACGGCCACTCTCCTTCCGCGACTGCCGGCCCGCATGTAACTCCCCGCTCTCCTATCTCCATCTTCTTCCATGTAGTGGCTACCTCCGTAGAATGCTCCCATTCATGCTTAAGGATCTTGATTCAGCGCTTCTTCTACCCTTGTCTGGTGACTCTGGTCTGCACTCGAGGTGTTCGACGTTATGCGTGAGGAGTGAGGGCATGCCTGATTCTTGATATTGACTGTCTCTTTGGCCTTTCTTGTGCCCACTTGAGCTATTTATCTGTTCCAAGTTATAGTTCCTTAGTCGTCATGTTCTGAATTCTGATGCTTTCCTGAGGTGCTTGACAGATGCGTGTTCATTTGAATTGGAGCTGTGAGCTACTGCCTTTTCTGTCCACTCTGTGTGAGTATTAAGAACTTAAGATGCTAAATTTTGTGCTCTGTTTGGTTTGGCTGATGGAAGTCCTGGATTTCATGCATTGGTGGTGATTCTCTAGCATACAGTCAAGGTGTTCCATGCTATGTTTGCACTTAGCTCGTGTCAAAGGTGTTTATTTGGGCATCTGTACTCTGCTCTGCGCTTTTGCACGTGATGCTAGTATTCCCTTTACTCTTTGGAATTGGGGGTTACACTGAAGGTGATGGATGGTATGTTCTATAATAGAATTGTCTAGTGCATTATAGATGTGTTTTCCTGTTACGCTTGTCTAGTTTGTTCTTGAGTTAAATTCATGCTTTACGTCTCTAGCTTAAGTGCAGAAGAAACACAAATTACAATAGCTATGGATTCTGAACTCTAAAGCCACCTTAGATCACAATAACCTGCAAATGCTTCTATTTTCAGTATTCATCTGCCGGTGATCTTGTCAACATGGGCTAGATCCGCTACAGAGAAGCTTCCAAAATTTTAAGTAAGCAGTAAACATACACATTTTTAGCACTAGAAGGTGAACTACTTGGCAAACCGAGATGGGTCATCTGACTAGTTTGTAAATATGCACACTTGCTTTAATTATGTACTGCTTAGTAGAGTATTACCGATCGCTGACAAGGAATTAAGCAAATGGTCCAGTGTCCAAATACTTACATGAACGCATGTAAATAATGCAAGACATGTGCATATAAATATCTGATATGTGAAAATGCTGGTTCGAGTTAGGAAAACAAATTGTAATGAGTCTCAATTGATATGAACAAATGATTTATTGAACTCTACAATCGTAACTCTTCGTGCTTTACATCTTTGCACTTCCTGTTATTTATTTACATCTTTGCACTTTCCCAGTTGTTCTACTTTTGCTCCTACTTTAAAGGTTAGTTCCAAAATACATATGAATCAATGGATAGGTTGACAAAAATATCCAAAGTTCGAAGATGTCATATCCTGCAACCTAAAATAGATGACAAGTCGCTGCATCTATCATCTGTGATTAATTCCAAAAGAACTGCACAATAGATTATCTCCAAAAAAAGCCCGTGCGGATTAGCTTGCATAGTTCTTATCATGATACATCCAATGTTTTCGTGTAGATAGGCATACATATCAATTGCCTTGTTTACTGTTCTGACCTCAAAGATAATGGAACCATTTGTTCTAATGGGCAATTCCTTCACTCTATTCCAGGCATCTGCCGGTGGATACATGGTAGCTTTTGCTGGGAGGAAATATGCAGCAAGGTCATTTTCAGTTTTTGTTAGCAACAGCTCATACACCTTGACAAGCTTTACCCTGGTGCGCCCATAAACCGTAACCTGGACACCCAGTTGTATGTTCACATAGTTCACCGCTGATCAATTGTTCAACTGAATTCTCTGTTTCAGGTCTTTGAGTTCCAGAAAGACATGCTCTAGAACTTATATTGGAAAATCAATGGTTGCTCCTCGTGCTTTGGGTAGTCGTCTTTGGCCTGCGTCGATCAGAGCTGCGCGATCAAAATGTCCAGCTGCAAAGGCAAGGGCGGCCAGCTTGTCAGGTCAAATCCCTAATTCCCTGGCCAATATCACTACTCTCCAAGTACTGTAAGTTGCATGTTGTACTCAATCGTGGTTCTCCTTGGAGGTTTCGTTATATGTTGGGATGAATATATAACACTTTCAATGATGAATCTTATTTATTTATCATAGTTTTGCCAACAATCCATTTCTTTGTGGTCTTGGTACCACAAAGCCCTGCCCTGGGGCTGGGGAACCTCCTTTTGCTCCACCTCCTCCATTCATTCCTCCAACACACTGGCGGATCCAGAGGGTACCCAAAAATTTAAGATCAATTTCTGTCATTACTCTAAGATCAATTCCCGTCATTACTGAAACAGTCATATTGCGAAGGTAATATCTTTAGATCTGTTGGTCCGATCGGATTAATTCTTGTTGTATTAATTTCAAAATTGAATTTAGTTTATACAGTTAAAATTTCACAACAATCCAACGGTAGGATCTTTGGAAATTATTATTTTGGTGAACGTGAGTCAATCTGTTTTTATTTGGTCTAGCGTTTGATTCAGTAAAATTGCGAAGAAAATAACTTTAGATCCGTATATCCGATCGAGCTGATTTTTGTTGTGTTAGCTTGAAAATTGAGTCCAGTTTCAGTAGTTAAAATTTCACATCGATCTAACGGTGGGATCATCAGAAATTACTATTTTAGTGAACGGAGGTTAATCTGTTTTTGTCGAATCCGAATCAGTTAATTGGGGTGTTTCAAAAATAATCAAAAATTTGATTTTAGCTTCCGCGCAATCATTCATTGAGAAATAGGGTGGGTGATAGTCTTTTGGACGATTGTTTAGTCACATTCATTGAGCGAGATATTTTCTTTAAAGTGAATGAAGAAGATATAATGGACACTTTCATGGCAATTAGAAAGCGTAGCCCTAACAAAAAGTAGTACTGTAATCTTCTTCAAATTATTGTAGTCGTGTAAGTTTCTTTAAGTCAAATTTCATACTTAGTTGTTGATTTTAAGATGTTCGTAAGACACCTTATTAATATATCATGATACACTTTTGGTAAATCCTATACTTGTATTGTATATAGGCATGTTAGATTTACGGTATTTAAAAAATTTATGCCAAGTTGGACCACCCATACCCAAAATCCTGGATACGCCACTGCTCCAACACCACCAACTCATTCAGCAGGTGATTTTCTGAATCTACTCTATGTGTTTGATTATATATTAATTAGATTCTATGTTGGAGTACGTGTGTTTATTTAACTCTATGTGTTGTCTTATATCTTAGTTTGACTTTATGTGTTGAATTATGTGTAATAATTGGACCATGTTTGTTAATTAAATTATTTTTATCACATACTTTGATTCTAGGTAGTTTGTGTACTATTCGACTAAGTACTCGTTATCCATATTGTACCCGTCCGTATAATATCCGGTATCCATTTTCTACTCGTTCAGTAAATACCCGGTATCCGTATCCATATGCTACCCGTACCCGTATCCGAAAAAATAATTAGGGTAGGATACATAATAACCTACTACCCAACCGTATCCGATCCGTTTTCACCCCTATTGGCGAAGCTGGTGGCTCTCTTGATATGGTCTCGAGCTGGAAGTGACCTGAAGACAGTTTTAACCGTACTGTAAAAATTTTAGCTGAAAATATTTTATGTGCTATTCATTAAAATTATGACAATATTGTTGTACCAAAATTCTATTTTCTGTTTTTTATTTTTCTTAGATAACAAATAAGCTATATTTTATACGAAACCTTTTCTGTGCAATCCTATTAGTTATTAGGAGTTACCATAAAAATTTCAGGTGATTATCAGTTATATTTATTTTATAAAATTCTTCATTGATAATATTGTTTTTAAATTAATTCTGTTTTTGAGTTCACAAAATGGTCAAATCAAATTTATTATTTTTGAAAAATTTTCTTCAAGTTACCATAGTGCTGTAGAAGAATATAATATATTATAAAATTTAAATAATTCTGACATGAGTGCTGTTCGTTGACACAATATATTGTTTTGGATTTCTTTTTAGTAGTAAATGAGTTCACATTACTTTGAAGATTTTTGGAGATACCCTGGAGACATTTTGGGATTTGTAAACATTTTTTCCAAATTTTATTTTTTTATGTGATTTTGGGTTTTGTATTGTAGAGAAGAAGAAAACAATTTATATAAAATATTTTCTTAATAACCAAAATTCAAGAAAACTAGAAAAGATGGAAATTCAAAATAAGTTTATATTTCAAACTCGTTTTCATTGTTTGTTCATTTTAATAGAAAAGGTTTTACATTGTAACTTATACTTTCCCTAAGACTAAAATTAAAGATAGTGAGGAAAAAGGATGTTATTTAAATTAAAACCTTAATTCCAATTAAAATTTTTATTCAATTTTATTTTAAAATTTTAACATTTTTTCATTTTTGAAAATTTTGGGATATTACATCAAATTAATCATCATCACACACACACATACACACACACACACATATCACAAATAGACTTAACAAAAACAACTGCATCACAATATGAGTGTTTTCCATTACATGTACAGAAAAAAAATACTTGAGCAAACTAACACAAATCCTTCCTCTTCTGACAATGCTTGTTCCCAGTGACCATACACTTTGACTGGTGAATCACACAGCTATAAATGTAGCTGTAATAAGGCGGTAAGTGAGATTTCCACACAAGGACCTCAAATTTCCCATGAAGTGTAACACTTCCAGACGCTATCTGCTCGAATGTAATTTTGGGAGCCTTTTCATGAGCAAGCACTACTCGACCTTGGCCGCAGATTTCAAAATATATACTACTTCCAGATATTGTCGGAAGTAAACCAAGTTACTTTTCACCCCAAAATCACTTGAACATCTACAAAGAAGTAGCTGATCCTTCTCCTGAGCCATTCAAGAACCCTGCGCCAATGCCGCGCATCACCACTGGCTCTAAGAAAGTAAGCCATGCCATTTGCATGCATGAAAGGCCCAGTGAACTCCTGATATTTGTTGTCTTGGTCAAAATACTGGTCAAATATCTCCACTGCCATGGATGCTAGCTTTGGTTGGTCTTCGGGATTCGAACTTCCAAACGCAAGTACCCTGAAGAAGTACCAGTGTGCTTCTCGAGACAAAAACCTTAGACGGAGAGGTTGTGTGGTTCCAAACTTTACGACCTTTTCAGATCGACTCGTGATTACGATTTTACTGCCCGATGAAAAGCACCCTCGAGAAGCAGAGTACAACTTTCTCCATGCATCCTCATCGACATCCCCAGCTAGCTCAATAACAACCAAGAGCCTTTCTTCATTTGAGGAGGAGGTACGTTGATGTTTGATTACTCCTCCATCTCTTAGGGTGCATGGCTTTTCTTCTCTAAGATCATTCTCACTAAAAAAGATAATACAAGAAAAGTGGCTGCACACCCTTTCGTCGAAGCAGACATGCTCAACAAGTGTACTCTTTCCAACTTTCGCTGCGCCGATAATTGGTAGGACACCCAAATTGTTAGTCCCCGGAGGTTCTCTATCCAACAAGAAATTGATGACCCATTCCATCTCCATCTGGCGGCCAAACATGCACTTCTCCATAAACATATACATGCTATATGGTTGGCGACACATAGGAGGGTAGTTCTTCAGAAATGTAACAAATTCATTCATACCAGTAACAGTCATCTCTACACTTTGGAGCATCTGCTCCAACTCATCTTTTCTGTGTCTACTGCCATTATAAAAACGAACAAGCTTGCTAGGATTGAATTTTGACAGGGAAGAATAGCTCACTTCATCGCCTTTGTGGTCTTGGCATGTGAACTTGTCTAGCACGTAGTAGCCCCTGTACATCTCTTCTCTCACCACGTTGAGCTGTTGAAGCATGGCTTGGTTTGTGATGTGCCTCCCCTCGGCCTCCTCAACGGTGACGCGAACCCGGAGCAGCATCAGTTGTAGTCTCTGTAGGCTCTCCTCCTTGAACGACGCCGGCGGCTTGCAGTATTTGTCGATCAAGAAGGAGAGAGATCCGCTGGCGAGTTCGCCTATGACTGCAGAGAAGAATGTCTCCATTGGGCAACCTCTCTCACCAAATGATCGAAGAAGTGATAATAAATATATGTGATGCGAAATACTCCTGGTTTCGTGTCAATGTTGTTGCTTTCATTTCTTTGACTGGAAGTGGACAGGAAACAGTCTAGACTCTTGACGGTAGTAAAAGCTCCAAGTTTTACTCTACGCAACTGTTATCTCCTTTCTGCCCATCGCTAGCTATTTTTCTTAACTACTTTTCACGCCAAAATCACTTGAACATCTACAATGTAGCAGCTGATGCTTCTCCCTGAGCCATTCAAGAACCCTACGCCAATGCCGCGCGTCACCACTGGCTCTAAGAAAGTAAGCCATGCCATTTGCATGCATGAAAGGCCCAGTGAACTCCTGATATTTATTGTCTTGGACAAAATACTCATCAAATATCTCCACTGCCATGGATGCTAGCTTTGGTTGGTCTTCGGGATTGGAGCTTCCGAACGTGGAGAGCCTGCCGGCCCTTAGGCCGCTATGCCGTGCCAATCTCATTCACCTTCGGTGAGTCCGTACACTCTTAGCGAGACGTGCAGGCTTAGTTTCGAGCAATTTACCGTATTTGTAGTATTTATCGATCAAGAAGGAGAGGGATCTGCTGGCAACATGTGATCGAAGAAGTGATAATAATTATACATGTGATGCGAAATACTCTTGGTTTCGTGTCAAAGTTGTTGCTTTCATTTCTTTGACTGGATGACCAACGAAAATGGAGAGAAACATTCGACACGTTAGTCTACGCAGTTGCCATCTCCTTTCTGCACGTCGCTAGCAGCTACTTTTCTTAGCTAGTAGCATTATGGCAACCACAATCTGTTTGGGATTAACTCACAATTCTGAAATAAATTCTTACTTAGAATATTCTACAAAGCCTAGGAAATTAAATGTTAAATTTGATTTGTTCCCAACTGTTAGGATTGGAAGCACGGCAAAATAATTGGAGACAAAGATTTAACGTAGAAAAGCTCTTGCGAGAAAAAAAACCACGGAAAACAGTCTATTATGATGCTTCAAAATTAAAGGTATAGAGGGGTTGGTTTATATAGCTAAAGGGTCCAAGTTGTAGACGAGTTGGACTAACAACCTATTTGAATAGAACCAAAAGATATGGTAGTTAAAGATATTAAGTTATCTCCAACAAACCTCCCCTTAACTCAAATCTATAACAAACTTGTTCCGAAAAACCCCAAAGAGTAGTTAAACACATGAATACAAGTTTGTTAAAAGTCGAAACGATTACCGAACAAAGAAGACTGGAATAGTCAAGCTAAACACTTTTAGTGAGAAAATCCTCTAATGGGTATAAAAGATTGGAACAGTCTTATCCAAATTCTTCTCATGCAGCAAGATTGAGCAAACCACCAAGAGGTCAAGAGAAAAGCTGGAACAGTCTATCCAAATACTACATACTATAACAAAGCGAGATAAAAAATCTGGTCTTCAATGATTCATAACCCGAGAAAAGTCGAGTCGTAATCGACCTCCTGAAACAAAGGCTCAATCATCAAATAGCATAAGCCAAGACATTACCTATGGTGCTGGGTAGACAGTGAAGAACTCATAATATGGATTTTTGGCATGCTTCATATGGAACATAAAATTTAGCAAGCTGACTACTGAAAATCCATAATATGGTTGAAATTGTTCCACCAAAAATACCAAGATGAAGAAAAACTGTCGTGCTATCAATGGAGTATAGATTGCAGTAGACCCCTCATATCGAGTAAAGATAACAAAAAGAAATGTTGTAGTATCCACGTAGAAACAAACTCCTTCTTGCACTTTAACCTTTATCTCAAACTGACATTAGAGTAAAACCTTCACTAAAAAAACTCCAAAGAGTATAATGCTACCAGTAGGGTGTCGTCAAATTTCAAATGAACGTTGCCAAAACCTCCATCATAGTCAACATATCTAAACGGTGAATAAAACACCAAATAAACGGTGATGGAACACCAAGTTCCAAGTAACAGTGATGAAACACCAAATTCAGTTGTCTCCTCAATTGATATATATTTTTTTATTCTCCAAATAGACGATGAAACGTCAAAGGAACCGACGATGAAACGTCGAATAAATTGCCGATGATAAATCCCACATGAATACCGCCAATAATGAGCACAAAATAATATAATAACCTGGATTGTGCATGAAATATCCCACCAAATAATCATAATTGCAATAAAATCTCACTTTTGTTGGCATTGGAACAATCGCCAGGGTAAAATGTAATTCTTTCCTCACACCCACATGTTGAAAAATAGGTCTCATTTGAATCTACCATATTAGAGAAATTGATCTTATCATCAAAATTCTCAATGTTAAATTTAGTGGATGATATGGTGGAGAATAAAAAATTACAGATCTAAAAATATATGGTATATTCTCAGATGTGAATAGCACTTTTGACCTGAAGAGCCGGCTCTGCCAAGAAACCGAGAAGACACTAGAGTTGGAGCCGAGCCAAAAAAAAAAGATCTGGAGCTGCTCTGAAGCCGAAGCCAATGAAACTCAAGAAATAGATTCAATCCGGTTTTGATTGAGTTCAAGTCCAATCTATTACTTCCGATCAGGAGGGAATCCAGCTAACCAAAACATTTGGTTGAGTGTACATGGGCGTCTCTTTGGTTCAAGCCTTCAAGGAAACTTCATCCAAACGGCAGAGGACTTAAATCTATTTGTTCTTGTTTTTATTAATTCTAGGAGTTAATAAAATAATGATCAAACCGAAAGAATCAATTTAGTATAAAGGGATATAAGCAAACTAGAAAGCATTTGTACAAAACCACGAAGAACAAAAACGAATAGATCGAAATCAATACTCATTGATTTATTTGTCAAATTAGAGATACGTAACATGCACAAAGATCCCTTTACATAAAAACAAACCCTAGTATAAGCTCTCAAATTTTCCTTAATTCTTTTATATCGTTTTTCTCTCTTTAATTCATCTTCTTTCTCCAATCTTGCTTTCTCTGTGTTTCGTTGCGCTGTACAGCCAGCAGCGAATCCATCAATCCAACCGTCGCCTCTGGAATTGCCTTGCTATATCTTGGCTCCCTACTGTAGAGCGCCGACGTCCCTTGCCGCGGAAAGGGTTATCTCCATTTGCGGGACTCTGTCCTCAGGAAGAAGATTGTGACTTCTCTGAAACCCAATTTATGCTCTGCTCCTGGTCATTGCTGGTCAGTTAGGTCAAGCCTCGTGGTCAAAACTCAGAGAGCAAATGACGAACAAGAACACCCACACACACACACAGAGAGAGAGAGAGAGAGAGAGAGAGAGAGAGAGAGAGAGGAATTACCGTAGAAAATGACTCAAGTCTCTGCTCTGAGCGCCGAAAAATTGGTCCATTATTTTTTTGAAGCTGTAAAAATCAATCCATTCCATGCACATGATCTTTGACAAATGGGCTTCCTATCTCCTGTACCTGCTGACTATAAAATACTGCTGTACTAAACTTATGACAATACTGCTGTACTAAAATTCTATTTTCTGATTTTTATTTTTTTAGATAACAAATAAGCTATGTTTTATATGAAACTTTTTCTGTGCAATCCTATTAGTTATTAGGAGTTACCATAAAAATTTCAGGTGATTATCCGTTATATTTATTTTATAAAATTCTGACATTGATAATATTGTTTTAAATTAATTCTGTTTTTGAGTTTATAAAACGGTCAAATCAAATTTATTATTTTTGAAACATTTTATGCAAGTTACCATAGTTCTGTAGAAAAATATAAGACATTAGAAAAATAAATAATTCTGACATGAGTGCTGTTCATTTACACAATATAGTGTTTTGGATTTCTTTTTAGCAGTAAATGAGTTCACATTACTTTGAAGATTTTTGGAGATACCCTGTAGACATTTTTGGATTTATGTAAATTTTTCCAAATTTTATTTTGTTATGTGATTTTGTGTTTTGTATTGTAGAGAAGAAGAAAACAATTTATATAAATTTTTTTCTTAATAACCAAAATTCAAGAAATCTAGAAAAGGTGGAATTTCAAAATAAGTTTATACTTCAAACTCATTTTTGTAGTTTGTTCATTTTCAAAGAAAAGGTTTTACATTGCAAATTATACTTTCCCCAAGACTAAAATTCAAGATAACGAGGAAAAAGGATGATATTTAAATTAAAAACTTAATTATAATTAATTTTTTATTCAATTTTATTTTTAAATTTTTATTTTTCTCATTTAAAAATTTTTGGGATATTACATCAAATTAATCATCATATACATACATAAATCACAAATAGAATTAACAAAAACAACTGCATCACAATATGAGTGTTTTGCATTACATGTACAGAAAAAATTACTTGAGCAAACTAACTCAAATCCTTCCTCTTCTGACGATGCTTGTTCCAAGTAACCATACACTTTGACTCGTGAATCGCACAGCTATAAATGTAGCTGTAATAAGGCGGCAAGGGAGATTTCCACACAAGGACCTCAAATTTCCCATGAAGTGTAACACTTCCAGACAATATCTCTTTGAAGGTAAGTTTGGGAGCCTTTTCATGAGCAAGCACTACTCGACCTTGGCCATATATTTCACAACATATACTACTTCCAGATATTGTCGGAAGTAAACAAAGTTTACTTTTCACCCCTAAATCACTTGAACATCTACAAAGTAGCAGCTGATCCTTCCCCCTGAGCCATTCAAGAACCCTGCGCCAATACCGCGCTTCACCACTAGCTCTAAGAAAGTAATTAACTAGGCCATTTGCATACAAGAAAGGCCCAATGCAATCCTGATATTTCTCTTGGTCAAAATACTCATCAAATATCTCCATTGCTATGGATGCTAGCTTTGGTTGGTCTTCAGGATTCGAGCTTTCAAACGCAAGCACCCTGAAGAAGTACCGGTGTGCTTCTCGAGACAAAAACCTTAGACGGAGAGGTTGCGTCGTTCCAAACTTTGCGACCTCTTTGTATCGACTCGTGATTATGATTTTACTGCCTGGTGAAAAGCAGCCTCAAGAGGCAGAGTACAATTTTCTCCGTGCATTCTCATCGACATCCCCATCTAGCTCAATAACAACCAGGAGCCTTTCTTCATTTGAGGAGGAGGTACTTTGATGTTTGATTACTCCTCCATCTCTTAGGGTGCATGGTTTTTCTTTTCTAAAATCATTCTCACTAAAAAAGATAATACGAGAAAAGTGGCTGCACACCCTTTCATCCAAGCAATCATGCTCAACAAGTGTACTCTTTCCAATTTTTGCTGCACCGATAATTGGTAGGACACCCAAATTGTCAGTCCCCGGAGGTTCTCTATCCAACAAGAAATTGACGACCCGTTCCATCTCCATCTGGCGGCCAAACATGCACTTCTCCATAAACATATACATGCTATACGGTTAGCGACACATAGGAGGGTAGTTCTTCAGAAATATAACAAATTCATTCATACCAGTAACAGTCATCTCTACACTTTGGAGCATCTGTTCCAACTCATCTTTTCCGTGTCTGCTACCAGTATAGAAACGAACATGCTTGCCAGAATTGAATTTTGACAGGGAAGAATAGCTCACTTCATCGCCTTTATGGGCTTGGCATCTGAACTTGTTGAGCACGTAGTAGCCCCTATACATCACTTCTCTCAGCACGTTGAGCTGTTGAAGCATGGCATGGCTTGTGAGGTGCCTCCCCTTGGCCTCCTCGACGGCGACGCGAAGTCGGAGCAGCATCAGCTGTAGTCTCCGCGGGCTCTCCTCCTTGGATGACGCCGGCGGCTTGCAGTATTTGTCGATCAAGAAGGAGAGGGATCTACTGGCGAGTTCGCCTATGACTGCAGAGATGAACGTCTCCATTGGGAAACCTCTCTGGCTCTCTCACCGAGCGATCAAAGAAGTGATAATAAATATTTGTGATGCGAAATACTATTGGTTTCGTGTCAAAGTTGTTGCTTTGATTTCTTTGACGGGAAGTGGAGAGGAAACAGTCTGCACGGTTGTAAAAAAGCTCAGAGTTTACTTTTCTTTGATGGGAAGTGGAGAGGAAACAGTCTACACTGGAAAATATGGAAATTGCAATGTGAAAATTATTATAAAATAAATACTCAAGATGTAAATCTGAAATTTGTACACAAGACCACTTAGACAATGATAAATCTTCTTGTTTTCTACCTCTCTCACAGCCGGAGATCCATCGCCTCTGCACCTTGTCGCATCTCCGGTCAAGCGCTGCAATTAAACACCCAAGACCGAGCCACGTCGCCGGACTTGACACACTGCCTGCACAACCACAGCAGCTCATCATATCCAGTCTTCTTCTCCTTCTTCCTCTGTACTCAGCACCAACCCGCTTCATCACCTCATCTCTGCCGCAGCAATAAACTCAGCCCTGAATCACTGCCATGGAAAATCGTCAGCCACAGTACCCTATGTCTAGTCTGCTTCTTCCCCACACAAGTGTGGCAACCAGTGAACTTTCAAATCTCCGCCACGGCAAGCTTGGGCAGCGTAAAATCGCCGCCACGGCAGTTCGATCGCCCGACTTCCTCTGTGCGTTAGCTGTGCCACGGACTTACTCCACGTCGCCTCGGCCACGCCCAGAACCGCGCCTCCTTCCCCAATTCCGGTGAGCACCAGTGGAAAGGGGTAAAACCCGAATAGCCGCTTCGGTAAATCATTTCTTGATTCTTTCGGTTTAAAAAGTTTCAAAAGTAAATAATCAAATTTATTGCAATTATAAAATCAAAAATAGAATAAATTTAAAAAGCAATTTTGGCAATATAAGAATTTTATATAAATATATATAACTGATAATCACCTGAAAATTTTATGGTAGATCTAAATAACCATTAGGATTGTACAGAAGAAATTTCAAATAAAGAAAAGCTTATTTGTTATCCAAGAGAAATAAAAATCAGAAAAAGGAAATTTTGAGCAGCAGTGCTTGTTAGAATTATTTTAAATTCCATAGATAAGATCTTCAGATAGATTTTCTCCCCCCCAAAAAATGCCACCGGTCAAGCCAGCAAAATGCTGCTAAGATCAGCAAAGAAACTTGCCCTGTCAAGCTTATTTTTGCTCTGGCGCCCCATGTGTACAGGTTTTTAAAAAGTTCTAAAAAAATTATCATACGTAGGGAAGATGAGTTTCTACAATTCTACAAAATTTAAAAACCAAACTCAATTGCATTTGAAAGATATGAAAAGGACAAACAGCGAGGTGAATAGTGTTGAACAGTGAAAAACCACTATTCAATCTGAATTGATCTTTTTTATGTATTTCAAATGCGATTCATTTTGGTTTTCAAATTTTGTAGGAATGTAGAAGCTCACCTCCCCTAAATATGATAATTTTTTGAGAATTTTTGAAAACTTGTACATATGAGTTTCATGGAGTTATCACGGTAAGGTGAGCCCGGGTTTTCACTAGATATGTTGCCCCATATATAGTAAGTCTTTATTTGGTTTTCTGTCTGTCTTCTTTTTGCCATTATTAAAGTTTGTTATTTGCTATATTTCCAATGAACGACGTGTAGAAATCGACATCACTAATTCCATCGTCAACAACATCAACTGTGATCTTGACTTCGTCGTAATCAGCAAGGCAAGCACCTCCTTGATCATTTTGTTCCCACTATTTCAAATAATTACTTTACACTGTTTTGTCAATTTATTATGCATGCACATAATTTTATAAAAAAACAGCTACATTGGGGTAATGGTAGCTATGCCTAACCACTAATGGAGCTTCCTTACTGAATACATAATTGCAAACCTTGATAATCCTAGATTAAAGGGGTAGACATAATTGCGAACCTTGATAATCCTAGATTAAAGGGGTACACGATACATTATGTCAACTTGGGTATATATGCCTAGTTAACTCCATGCTTAACCATGCTTAGCAGAAAAAAATGTGACAATTAGATTAAACTGCTCTTGAGAATTTAAAAATGTTGGATATGATATTGATGGAGATTGGTATTTTGGTTAAGAACTCACAATAAAACTATGATTTTGACACAGGCATGTATTGGCAATAGTCGGTTGTGCGAGGGTGGATTTGCACGTAGTATAAGGGGAGATTCATGCCTACGGTCAAGGGTACTTGGCAATGCCATCATATAGTTATATGTTTCATTATTTCTAAAAAGGTATGTTTTGAAAAGCTTACCCTATAGATGATTCAATACTAAACTATGTGTTGGCAAGTATTGGTATCAGCTGTTGTGTCATGTGTTGGCAAGAACTGGATATATGCCATGTGATGGCAATGAGCGAATCGAAGCTTACATTGTGGAGAACTAGGAGTTGTTACTTATGCTTTACTATTACTTTCATATTAGTCAAACTTACTTTTACAAATTCTGTTATAAATTACAACTTGATTTACAACTTCAATATCGCTTTATGCAAATTAACTGTAGAAGCCTCCTTTATCATAACCTGCATTACTGCATTTTGCAAATATCATCTTAAGTCTTGTTGAGTATGAAAGTACTCACCCTTGCTTATTTGTTGGCTTAGGTGAAGACAACGATCCTCTAGACGACACGGTCCTTGACGCAGGTTGTAGGAGCATTATTAGCGAGTTTTTCTAAGGTTTATGCCTTATCAGTTACCTGAGAGTTGGATGGGCACACTACAAGATTTTGCTTCTTCTGCTACTATATACTCTGAATTGTAAAATACTATATGTAAATAGCTTCCGCTTTAATAATATGGTGTATGGTTGTGACTCCAACTGTTGTAAATATGCGTACTAGCCGCTGATCATGGGACTAATACTGTATGCACATGATATTTCCATATTTTAAATAGTTGCGAGTAACTTGGACGCAATTCTGCATCATGATATTTTCAGTACCCCAAATAGGGACCATGCGGTCTCAATCCATGAAAGGAGCCAAGCTTAGTTAGCATATATAGGGCATATAACATAGATCATATATTCGTTAATCTTTTCACATCGCCCTGCAGCAAATAAACTTTGACGCAAGTTGCTCATGACTCAGGAGTGAATCGTGACGATGCCAGCAACTTGCGCCGGTAACTACGGGATACCGATCGCCAAGATTATGTTTTTGCTACTACTTTCGCATCCACCATGATTA